>LOEQ01002894.1:0-12770 GCA_001685075.1 Bramus lutescens | reverse complement strand
CCAGGAGCAGATGTGTCTCAGTGTCATGAAAAGCCCTAAGTTATTAAAACATTTTAAATGTTTTAAGTCTTTGAAAGGTTTGAAGAATATCTATCCATATGAAATATATCTCTGTACATTTAGAAAACCTAACTAACATGACTACAAGTTTGACTATTACAGATGACTCTCTATTAACCTGTATTTAAATGAGCTGCTCAAAAACAATACCTTAATCAAAAGTAGAAATATACATAGAACAAAATTGACTTTAAATCTGTATCAACAAACCAAGATCCATACCAATGTCAAGTATCCATCTCTATAGCAGAATTCAAGTCTCCTGGAAATCCAAATCTTCTGAAAACATGAACAGATTAAAGAAAGCAACAACTCTGATTCCCAAAACATGTAAATTAAGTGAGAAATGGAAAGCCTGCAACATCATGTCTGCCAGAAGAGGCATTTAAAGGATAGTAAGATTTAGGAAACCAGCCCTTGGAACTTGGGAAATTGCAGAGCAGATGGTAAATTAACCAAAAATTGAGAACCACTAAACAGGTTATGGTGGCATTTATGAACGAGTAAGAGAATTAAAGTCTAAAGGGAAAGGGTGAATAATAAATATGTCTAGAGAGCATTTCAAATAATCAGATTTTGGAAGTTAAAAGAGACAATTGTGAGGCAAAAGAGACAAAGTGGAAATTCGAAAGAATGAGACATTTTGTGTACACTGACACTCACAGAGCTCTGGCGGGACTGAGGCAACTTGGACATCACCACTCTCCGGTATCAAAGAGAAGCATGGCTTTAAAAAGACAGAGCTGCATCACAATAGAGTGTTAGACAAAGTGACAGAGTGGGAAAGTAACGACAACATGTGGGAAGTGTTTATTAACCATGTTTATTAGACAACAGCTGTGTACTAGGCATGTGTGGAGCACCCTGTGTGTTTTTGAGCTATGTTAGGTGATGGGGAGTTTATATGGTTTATTCTGATTAATTTAAAGTCTTTGAAATCATCTATTAGTATTACATCTTATAAGTTTCATTATGACATTTTAACACTGTATAAAATGTATCTTGGTTATAATATTCTCTCTCTTATTCTCTCTTGTTCCCCTATGCTTCCACTGATCCTTTTCTCTTCCCAGCTTAATTAGGATTATTGGCAGGACCATGGGACCATTACCTGTGCCTACACAGCTGAAGAAAACGTCACCCTCTGCTGGTGACCATTAAGTGTCTATATATAGGTCCTCAGAGAAGTGGCCTCATTAGCTCTTTGCCGCTCCGTGATAAAATATTGGTCTGGGCAATCTTGTGCAGGTAGTCACAATGGCTGAGAATTAAGGCATGTGATGGCTATTGCACACCTGGAAGACAGTGTTCTGCAACATTTCAGTCCTTCCTTCAGCTCCTTCATGTACTTTCTGTCCTCTCTTCTTGTCCCCAAGCCTTGGTGAGATTGATGTCCCATTTAAGGCTCGGCTTTCAGCCGTCATTTATTTCCCCTACTTAGACCAGTTGTTCATCTCCACAGTAACTGGCAGCACTAACTGATCTATGGGTATAAATGCAAGTGTTTGCAAAGCGATCTGATAGTCACAACAAGGCCATTTAGCAAAACTGACAGTGGAGGAGGTGGAGGGCCTCAGAGCATGTAAGATCCCCCCCCCCAGGGGACCAGCAGGAAGCATCAGAAGCATTTCATTCTTTAACACCACGAAACCCAACTGTCTAACCCAACTGTCCAATAGAAATGGAATGCCTAGCATTTTATGCCAGTTCTGGGGGATGAAGCTCATGTTTCTTCCATCCATTCAGCTGTCTTCCTAAACCATCATGCGATCTTATCACTTTATCTTAAACAGAACATTTCTATGATGCAGGGTATGGGGCTGCAGAGATGGCTCAGTAGTCAAGAGTGCATTCTGCTCTTGCAGAAGACTCAGATTCAGTTCTTAGCACCCATGGGACACAGGTCACAGTTGCCTGTGGCTCCGTCTCCAGAGGATCTGATACCCTTTTCTGTCCTCTATAGATGTATGAGGTAATAAGTACAAACACACCACAGGCACATAATTCAACAACAACATAATATTGAAATGCTGAATATTGAATATTTATTCAACATAAATGTTGAAAAATACAGGGTTTTCATTAGACCTATGGCATGTCTTAATCCAGACCACCCATCCACACAGCAAGTGCCCCATAACCCCCATGACTCATGCTTCCATCATAGACGCTTCTGGTGTGGCGTGAACTTGGAATTTCTGGCCCAGTTTCACTCTATCTGTGAAATATTAAGTATGCCCCCCCCGTCCTTCCTTTGGGCATTGGCCTTTTATAGGACAGGAAACACAAATGGAAGAAAGGGCCATTCAACATAGGCAGCAGCCTCACATTCCCAAGGCCATAGCTACTACAAAAAGCCTTGTTTCCATGTGCTGCAAATCACTGGTATTTTTGGATTAGTGCTGTGTAGACTACTTTACCATAGCTGAACGATGGAAGGATAGAAGCAGATCTCTGCAGAGCATAGGACTTCACCACCCCATGCATTTTGTTTGTATGCTTTCTTGTATTTATTGCTCCTGATGGAAATATTGAAGATGTAATTTGAAGTTTAGCAGCCACCAGGGTTTCTAATATGTTTATCTGGTTGCTAAAGGTGTGTAATCAATTTTGATAAGCAAGACAGTGATATGATTTTACTGTTTAATACAAGTGATCAGCAGGTAATAATGGGGACAAAGCAAAGTGGTATATAATAGTATCTCCTTAGGTAAAGAATTTTGTGCTAGTGTAAGTTAAAGTGGGAGGAAAACCTAAGGAAATATGGACTGTCCTTCCTAGAAACTGGATGGAGGAATTGAAGGTAATAGGTACTTGCTCCCTGCCAATTTCATAATGAAATTGGTGTTCAGCAGAAATTTCTATTAGAGCTTTTTTTCCCCTCCCAAAGGACTAAAGACAGGAGCTAGACAGAAAGAGGTGATACTAACATTTAGTGCGTGGAGCTGCTGTCTAGAATACTGAATTTTAAGGGAACACAGTAAAAATTGGGACAGGTGGATTTCTGTATGGTTGTTTTCATATACTCCAAAGCTGATTTGCCAAATCTGAATGATCAGCATTCTAATTGCACCTTATCTGATTGGGAAATGGAGGGAAAGGAATGGTGTGTAAGGAATCAAGATGAGAAATAAAAGATTTAAGTAGATTCAAGAGATAAATCCAAAGAAAGATGGCGGCTCATGCTGGCCTCTTGCTCAAAATGATGTGTGTGATACTTGGGTTACATATTGTAACCTGCAAATGCTTCTCCTGGGGGCCAACTGCCTATGCCAAAACTGAAATCGTTTTATTCCCTGATCCACTGTGTTAGTCAGTTTTCCTTTAATCAGCTCGTGAAGAAGAAAAGTTTATTTGTTCTCAGGTTGGGAATCTGCTTGGGAAGTTAGGTTTTAGGTCCATAGTGAAGCATCATGTCATGGAGGAATACATGGAAGAGAAAACTGCTCACCTCTTGCTAAGAAGATGAAAAAAATAGAAGGAACAGGGCATCCTCTTAAGGGCATACTCCATTACCTACTGATGTCTCAGTAGGTACCACTTTCAAAGCTTCTATATCTTTCATTTGTGGTACCCAGAGGTTCAGTCTTTTAGCATGTGGGTTTTTGTGGGAGACAGTCAAGATTCAAACTGTAGCACTTAACCTTTCTAAATAGAAAATAAGCACTATATTTGCAAACCTTTTGACAATTTATATAAACATGTTATGAACTAGAACATGCCTAATCTGTTAATCCAAGAATATTGGATTATTGAATTTTGGCATAACAGTTCACTGGATTCATTGAGAAGTATCTTTATGAACTGGTCATCCTACCTATGAGTTTGGGGTGTGATGCACAAAAAGTTCCTAGGTGGCTTATTTTTTGTTTGTTTGTTTTACTAGTTTGGCTCATCTTTACAGCAGTTACACTGGAGTTCAACAAATCTTCTATTGCAGCTATTGGCCTGTTGGTGCAATCATTTCAACCCAAACACCCTTTCCTTAGCCCTCTTCCTTGCCTCAATTACTACCTGGTCCCTTGTGGGGGTTTTTTGTGCCATGAGAACTTTCTCTTTCTGCCTTGACCTTAACAAACAGAATGAGGACAATCTCCTTAGTACAGCTGATGAAACATTTTCTTCTGTCCCTAGTTTCACATCTCAAGCCACTCCCCTCCCCCATACCCCATCTCCCAATCCTTCTGACCTGTTTCTAACTCTGATCAAATTAATTATGAAGCATCATCTCTCTACCTCTGACTATGCAGTTTTCTCCATGCAAACTGTTGTTGCTATATCATATTGTCTGTCTGCCTGACCCTTACTCTTTCTTTACATGGCCCAAACATTTTCTACTTTCTCTCCTAATTCTATCCCTGGAATTGCAATAGAATTTACCACAGTTTACTTTATGCACATTATCAGCTTAACCAATAAACTTTGCTTATTTTGTATTTGTCATTTTTTTATTGTTATTTTTTATTTTTTGTGACTTCCTCACCAACCTTTAAAATTGTATGGCTGTTTATGTACTACTTTCTTAGCAGACTCTATGACACAGAGCATGCCTCATATATAGTATATCCTCAAATGTTTCTATTGGATGGAATAATGAATATATTAATGAATTATTGATGGGCTATGAATAGATAATGTATTGATGTTTAGGCGGATGGATGAACTAGTAGATAGATAAATGGATAAGTGTATTGATGGGCTTATGGATGAATGGGTAAATGTATTTGAGAGCAATGAATGCAATTATGTATAAATAGATGTATTGATTGATGGATGGCTCATTTTATGATGATATGTCACTAGTCTTAGCCATCAAGCATCAACAGGGTGCCTTCTGTGTGCCAGGCAATTAGATAGGACCAAAAATAATTATGAGAAATGAAACTAAACTTCTGCTTGGAAGATAAAAGTAGCCTATTTTATCTCCCAATTAGTTACTTTGAAAGCCTGCTGACAATGAAGAATTTAATGAAAGTCCAGTGTTCCTCTAATTCGACAGTCTACTCAAAATCTTTTCATGAGTTCTATGCACAGAGGGTGTGAAATGCAATGTTTCCTAAATGTTCCTATGTGTCTCTTCTTAGCTCAGCATATTCAGCCAAGAACCATCAAAGAGCAAACAAGTCTCCACTGCATAACTGGTGAACAGTTTTCAACCCATGAACAGAAACGTTGAAGTCCCTCCAATGCAGAGACTTTGCATGCCTTTTCTGCCA
This sequence comes from Bramus lutescens, assembly GCA_001685075.1. NCBI lineage: Eukaryota > Metazoa > Chordata > Mammalia > Rodentia > Cricetidae > Bramus > Bramus lutescens. The sequence goes on along the minus strand of LOEQ01002894.1, from coordinate 7,494 downwards.
GTGGCAAACCTAAATGCTTCTCTGCTTACAACCTTCCTTTCATGGTTTCCCAGTGGAAACTTTTCCCATGGTTTCATGGCTTCTGAACAAACTCCCAGTGCTTTGGCATGCCATAAAGGGCCCCATGATCCATTGTTAGAGCCCTTCACAGGTTGAATTGATCAGCTCCCTAAAGCTGCTTCCTGCTTCTCCTGGAGCATCACTGTCTAAGCTGGTAACTCTTCTAACAGGAATGCTTCTGTCTACCTCTCCCATTGTCTTCAATATTGCCCAGAAGGGTTGCTCAGACATTCCATGTTGAGCTAGGGGTTCCTCATCTGCTTTTGCAACTTTCACATTCTCCATCTCTCATTCTGCCTTTGATGTGCCTTTGTCTATGAATTATAGGAAGGGTTGGCCAGAGAGTAGAGAGGCATTGTCCTTTTAATTCTGCACTAATAGGATTCAGTATAAAGCCAGACACATAAGAGACCTATAATAAACAGTTGTTGTATCAGAAAAAATAATACCTTTCTAGGTTTGGTGAGGTGGCTTAGTTGATAAGGAGTTTGTCTTACAAACACAAGCATCTAAGTTTGACCATCAGAACCCATGTAAAAGTGCCAGACATTACAGCACACTTGAAATCCCAGCACTGGGGAGGCAGAGACAAGCAGCTTCCCGGGCTTGCTTGTCAGCCAGCCTAGCCTACTTGACAAGCTCCAAGCCAGTGAGAGACCCTGTCTTAGAGCACAAGGTGGGTGGCATTCCTGAGGAATGACATCAAGGTTGTTCTCTGACCTGCACACACATGTGCACATGCACCCATTCACACATGTACATACACAAGAAAAATGTCTTTCTAGCAAACTGTCATAGACACCACAAATGCCTCCAGTAGAGCAGTGATTGCTCTGCTTTTTCTTTTTTTTTTTTTTACAGTGTTTCTGCTGAAGTGTTTGATTGCAAATAATTGGACGAATGAAAGGGGACAGAGGAAGTGGAAAGTACCTGCAACCCTTCCATGCAAAGGCAGACTCTTCTTAACCCTCTTTCCGACTCCTTTAACATTTAATCCTGAGTGCTTTTTTACATTATTAGCTTATTTCTGAGAATATGATGTTAAAAGATAATTATTATTTTAATTTATGACTGTGTGTATGTGTGTCTATGCTACCCACATGTGGGGGCCCTCAGAGGCCAGAAGAGAGTATGTGATGCCCTGGAGCTGGAGTTGTAGGCAATTGTGAGCTGCCTGATGTGGGTTCTAGGAGCCAGACTTGAGTCTTCTGGAAGAGCATTGAGAGCTCTTAACTACTGAGCCATCCAGCCCCAAGAGCACAACTTTTAGTGATGTCAATGACCCATGGGATGAACACACAAGACGACTCTTCACCATGCCCCTGCTTTTTCAACTTTTCCACAGAGCACTGGTCTCTCCTGTGTGGTCACTTCTGCACTATAAAAAGTCAGAGGTGGGCATGTGGCCCTCTAGGCCAGTCTCTTTTTTGGAACTTTATAGTTTCTGTTTTCTCCTTAAATACTTTTTTATCTGCTTTAGATGAAGTGACTGTCGAGCCAGATAATGCTTCCGTGCCTTCTCTTTCTGATGCAGTTTTCAAATGCTTCAGTCCATTGTACTATTTTTAGGGAGTGTCTGTGAGCATTCGTAGTCATGCTTTCTTAATTTTCCCCTGTTTTATTGCATGCATGCGTGGGTGCACGTATGTCATAGTGTGTGGAGGTCAGAGGACAATTTTCAGGAGCTAGTTCTTTCCTTCCACAGCAGGAGTCCTACTTCAAGTTTGGTGGCAAGTCTCTTTACCTGCTGAGACATACTGCTGGCCCTCAGACATATGTAACATCACACCCGTCTGAAGCTCCATGGAGATATAGGAGCCCCAGGGCACCTTTTCATTCTAGTTCTGGTGGATGAACCATGCTGTGTATTCCCACTGGAGTCCAACTTGATCGGATGCAAGAGAATTTGGAGGAGCAGAGTAGAGAGGGAACCAACATTATTAAGCAGACAGTTGTCCCCTACAATAAACAAGCCCAGGTCACAGTTGATCTTATGGCTATGCCACAGGTCCTTGGTGACTTTCTACTTCATCCTTACCTAGAACACACCTCTGGATCTTGTAAGTATTCCATTTTCTTTTGTCCTCTCTCTGCTGCTTTTCATCCTTTTTCTCCTTCTTTCTTTCTTCTTTGGCAATCACCATGGTCAAAGCCACCCCTGTCTTTCATCTTGATTTAAGGAATAACATAGTCCTGTAAACAGCACCCGGTATCTGGTCTCCTTGATTAGTCTCTACACCACCGTACATAGCTCTGTAAACAACACTTGGTATCTGGTCTCCTTGACTGGTCTCTACACCACCGTACATAGCTCTGTAAACAGCACTCGGTGTCTGGTCTCCTTGACTGGTCTCTACACCACCTTACATAGCTCTGTAAACAGCACTCGGTATCTGGTCTCCTTGACTGGTCTCTACACCACCTTACATAGCTCTGTAAACAGCACTCGGTGTCTGGTCTCCTTGACTGGTCTCTACGTCACTACATTACTAAAGTGCTATGGCACTCCCTTGATTAAAAACCTTCCATGGTTCCTCATTTTAAGGTAAAGACAAAATTGAACATGGCCAGCAAAGCTTCATCCACCCTCTCAATGCCACATTTCTCTTTCTATCTCTTTCAACTTCAAACACCTGTATCTGATGTCTTGTATGTACCACAAACTTGTACATTCCTTGTTCCATTAACCTATACCCAGTTTCTTATACCTAATCAATGGTGACATACCCCATAGATCAAAACATACTTCTTGGGTTTTATTTTATCTTTTTTTTGCTTTCCAATAATATACCTTTCTTTTTCTCTATTTAAAAAGGGTGTGTGTGTGTGTGTGTGCATGTGTGTATGCATGTGTGTATGCATGCATGTGCTTGTGTGCATGTGTTTGTGTGTTCATGTATGTAGAAGCCAAAGAAGGACATTGGGTATTTTCCTCAGTTACTCACCATGTAATTTTTGAGACAGAATCTCTTACTGACCCTGGAGATCATAACAGAGCCAGATTACCTGGGGCCATCCCATCTCCACTTCTGTAGCAGTAGGGTCATAGGCATGTGCACCCATGCACAGTCTTTTCATGGGATGCAGGGGGTCAGAACTCAGGTCCTAATGTTTACCTAGCTAACACTTTGCCAACTGAACCATTTCCTCAGCCCCATATCCCATTTCTTGTAGCATGTCGGAGATTTGTAGTTATTCAGCTAATATCTGTCCGTTCCCTTAGACTATAAACCTCATGAGAGCAGGGATCACATCTGTTTCATTTTAATCTTCACCCAACTAGCTAAGTCCTGACAGGTAGCAAATAAATACTAGCCAAATGAGTAATAAACAGATGGGCTATCATTGCTTTGAAGCTAAATCTGTGTAGTTTTTGAGGAAGCAGTTTCTTTCTGGGGAACCTATAGAAAGAGAATAGAATACAAAGGGCTAGAGAGAGGGTGCAGTGGCTAAAAGTCTTTGATGTTCCTGCTGAGGATCTGAATTCAGTTCCCAGGATACATGATCTCACTACTACCTGCATTCCCTGCTCTTGTGATCCAACACCCTTTTTTCTTCCAACCTCTGTGGTCATTCACCTATGTGTGGGCATCCATGTGTGCACAGACATGTGCGCACGCGCGCACGCACACACACACACACAGAGAGAGAGAGAGAGAGAGAGAGAGAGAGAGAGAGAGAGAGAGAGAGATGGAGAAAGAATGATATGCATTCAGCTTCTCATATAAGAAGACCATGTGAACCCAGGTCAATGATTTGGTAGTCAAAAGTATTAAAATGTTGATTATTAATGCCTAGATACAGGACTGGAATTTTGGAAATGAATGCAGGCTGGTGGATTGGAGTGTGTGCAGTTAGTAGTGCCTCCATAGGTACCAATAGGCCCACAGCTGGAGGCTCTGTATGATGGTAAGCAATGGTTAGGCTTGCTTATGCTGTAATGGTATACTGATGGTAGCAGGCACTCCTTTGCTGGATGCCTCTTTAAGCCTTCCCTAAAACGTGTCTTTCTCTCTTCCTCTATCTAGATTTATGGTCAATGTGACATGGGATGGCAAAGACTTGTCCTTCACTGAAGAAGGCTATCAGGTGCACCCCAGGCTTGTGGTGATTGTGCTGAACAAGGACCGAGAGTGGGAAAAGGTGAGTGTGTGCAGAATGCGGGGGTGGAGCATGTCCTGTGCAGTGGCCAGGCAGGTGCAAATGTATGGGAATGCACTATAGTGCTGTGCTGTTCCCAGGTCCCACAGTTCTGACAGATTTAGGACAATCTGAAGATGGTTAAGCTCCAGTTACAGAAAAGTGGTAGCGAATGTCCACTGCAGCAAAGATCATATTGATTTTTCTTGAATCTGCTAAGCATGTACCATGTTCACCATTTGCCATTTTGTGAAACAGTTTGCATTTTAGTTTACTTAGTCTTTTGCTCCAAGTAAACTAGCTTTCAAAACTTTGGCCTATCCCTTCTATGTCTTTCTGAAAATCATACAGAGGAGAGGGAGCATATAAGTCTTGCAAAGCACACGTCATATTAGTTCTGAAAAGTCAGCAGGTAAAGTCACAGCCTGTGTCACAGAAGAGAGGCTTCAGAGAATCTACTAAATTCTCAGAGACACAATGATACCTGCCATAGTGGCACACTTTATTCCTCCATATCCCAACTACCAAGGCAATCGCCACACTCCTACATAAAGGGTGCAATGACAGTGTCAAGTCCCAGGACAATTGTGCAAGAAAAGGCAGAGAAAGGGTAAGGGCCAGAGGAGAGAGCAGAGTCCTGTGAAGTGCTGTCTTCTGAGCATGAATCATGGTTGTTTGACGTGTGAACTCCTAGCAGCTGTGGTTGCCTGCATAAGCTCCTCATAAGATCAAGCCAGCTATCAGCCCAGCATGGACGAGGGAGAGGGCCCTGAGGCCCTACTCCTAGCTGAAGAGCATTGAGAACTGCATGGGATGTGGTCATTAGTAGCTTGCCCATGCCCCAAGTGTAGCTTGACACCAGCACACCCATGGATATATAGGCAGCATTAATTGGTCTTAGGGAGTTACAAAAAATAAAATTAAATTAAAAAAGACCAAAGTTTAAAATGGTATTATTGACTAGCCTTTGACAAGATATGCCTTGTTTCTAAATGTTATTGGCATCTTGAAGTTTATCTTTGCTTTGCACATCGAATGGACAAGGGAAGAAACTCTAGAGAGGAGAAAGGTGCAGGGCGGTGAGTAGGAAGAAATGCTTTATACACAGGAGCCATTGCTAGCCCAGTGACAGTCTCCTAAAGGGCGACAAGGCAGCTCAGGAAAATATTGCCTGCTCCATTCACCAGCTACAAAAATGTGTTCTTCTAAGAATGTGTCCAAAATTCGCTAAGGCAGACTGTATTTGGAATCTAAAATGAGTCTCATATTTGAAAAATTGAAATGCTATAGAATAAACCTTCTAATAACAGCATATTCAAATAAAATTAGGCAATATATCCAGGAAATGCTTGTTTGGAAATTATGACAAATGTCTACTTAAATTTTAGATCAAAGGAGAAATAAAAAAGATAGTGAAAATATTTTGAACAGAATGGAAATAAAAACACATACCAAAACTGGAAGGGTAAAGGTGAATATGTATTAGGAGGGAAATTCATGACTGCAGTTCATTATAATTAAAGGGAATTTGTGGAGCTGGGGCGATGGGTCCAGGGGTAAGAGCACTTGCTGCTCTTCCAGAGGACTGGAATTTAGTTCCCAGCACTCATGGCTTTGTTTGCTACTGTCCTTAGCTCCAGCTCCCAGCTGTCGGGTACCTTTCTATTGGCTTCCTTGGGTATTGACTCACACATCCACACAGACACAGATACATGCATATAAATAAAAACAAAATAGATTTAAAAAAAAACGACAAATTGTAAAGTCCATAATGTATCTTGGAAAAAAAAAAGAGAGAGAGAGAGTGACATATCTGAATAATCCCATCACTGGGAGGTTGAGCCAGAAGACCTGAAGATCACGACCCTATAAGATTGCACAGGAAGACCCCAACCTTGTCCCTGTCTCTGTTTCTCGGTCTTACAGCACATAGAAAGCTAAAGAAAGAACCCAAATGATGAAAAAGGAAAAATAAGAGATACAAGATTGAAAGTCAACAATTTAGAACCCAGCCTTTAGGAAAACATTAATAAAATACATTGCAACAATGATTATTCAAAAAGGGAAACAAATAGTTAATACTAAAACCCAAAGGTGATGCCTCTACAGAACTTACTGCTTCTAGGTAGTAACGAAGAACATCACATAAAATTTATCCCAACGAGTTTGACAGTATTGTTAATCTGGGAAAATACTTCAGAGAAACTGGGTTTTTCCAAACTGACATGGGAAGAAGTCGACACCTGAATAGTTTATATTGCTACGAAGTTAAATATGGTAACAGAAAACTTCCTTTTTTGTGAGAAAAAGTAATTTATTTGCATTGCTCCCATTTTCTACTGTCCAGATGGCTTCACTGTGAATTCAATCAAATGTTTAAAAAATAAATAACAGCAATGTACACAGATTTTCACCATCTTACTAATCACAGGCAATAATGTTGCCTAAAAAGATAATGCATCATAGAGAAGAGGGGTTTATTTTAGGAATGCAATATTGGCTTCACATTGAAAACCTAAATTGATGCAATTTACCATATTAACTGAATAAAGGGGAAAATTATATAGTTATTTCAACAGATGCAGAAAACACAGTTGACAAAATTCACTATCCATCTTGATAAGAAGATCAATTAATTCCATATTCTGACAAAGGCTATCTATGAGAATCCTATACTTAGTATCTTTTAAAATATTATATTATTTTAATTTTTAAAAATAATTTTATGCATGAAAAGTATGTATTTTGATCATATTTACTCCAACCTCTCCATATTCTTCTAGGTCCCCCTGCTTGCCTCTGTCTCAATTTCACATCCTGTTTTTAACTTTATTTTTAATTTTAATCTTTATTGCCTACTGTGCCCAATTAGTGTTGCTCCTATGCACATCCATGGGACCACACCTCTAAAGAAAACTGACCCTTCATCCCCAGGCAGCCATCAATTGTCACTATCTCTTCAGCTAGGGATGGAGACTCACAAGCGCCACCCCCATGCATGATGGACTGTTGACTGGTTTGACCTTGTTCCAGTCTTGTTTTTTTTCTTTTATTATTATTATTATTAAAAATTTCCAACTCCTCCCCTCCTCCCATTTCCTTCCCCTCCCCGCTCCCCCTCCTTCTCCAGTCCAAAGAGCAGTCAGGTTTCACTGCCCTGTGGGAAGCCCAAGGTCCTCGCCCTTTCATCCAGGTCTAGGAAGGTGAGCATCCAAACAGACTAGGCTCTCACAAAGCCAGTATATGCAGTAGAACCAAAACCCAGTGCCATTGTCCTTGGCTTCTCAGTCAGCC
>LOEQ01002893.1:78150-102706 GCA_001685075.1 Bramus lutescens | reverse complement strand
CAGCAGCAGCAGCATGGGCTCGAGGATGCGTGCCACGTCCCCGAGGGAGAGCGCACGCACCAGCCAGCCCTGGGCTGCCGCACTGATGGCGCCATCTGTACAAGCCAGGCTGTCCAGGACGACAAACAAGGACCTACAAGAGATGCCACTGAGTCCCCGCTCTGCTGCCCCTGCGTGCCAGGCACTGAATGCAGACACAGACACCTCGGGGAGCATTGTCATGGCCTTACAGACCAAGGGAACGATAGGCTGTGTGACCAGCTGCGTGCTGTGCTTTTAGAGTCACAGTGAACACATGGCCCAGACAAAGCAGAGTGGAATATACCAAAGAATACGGCAGCCTAAGCATGAAGTGGCTCCTTAGTCTGGAGACCATCCTTATCCCAGAGGATGTCTCCTGGTCAGGGAGAGCTACTGAGGCAGGGTGGGCTCCTCATCCCTGCCACGTGGAAATCCTCAGAAGCGTCTTATACTTCTAGGCCACATGAAATGCGGACATGGTACCCTGTGCAGCACGGAATGAGGTCAAGGACAGGGTCACAGCTCCAACGGGTGTCCTGCTGCCAGTTTCACCTGTCTCTCCCTCCCGAGCCCACACAAAACTTGGCTGAGAATGGTAGATCACAATGAAGAACCACCTCACCTGTCAAAGGAGCGATTGTGGGACGTCACACGACTGCCCTGGATCTCCCGTGTCAGATGCCAGATCACAGAAAATCGAAACAGAGCTTCCAGCCTTGTTCCCTTGATCAGGAGATAAACGGGAGGAACTTGATCTCATCCCAAATCTTTATGAGTCACTATAAGGCTTTTATTTATTTATTTGTAGTACTGGAGGTTGAGCCTTGGGGTGCTCCAAGCAATTTTCTACCTAGCCCTCCTAACACTTTTTTATTTTGTTTTGATTCTGACATAGGGGCTGTCTCAGTTGTGCAGGCTGGCCTTGAACCTGGAATCCTCCTGCCCCAGCACCCCCTGAAGGGAGCATTGACCTGTCACATCAGGCTCAACTCCAACTTTCATTTAAACAATGAATACAGGGCCAGAGGGTAAAAAGGACTTGCTACCAAACCTGGTTGACTTGAGTTCAATATTGAGGACCCACAAGGGTAGGAGAAAACTGACTCTGACAAGTTGTCCTTGACCTATGCACAGGTGCTGTGACATACACACTCTTGCACAAATAAATGTAAAAATATTTACATAACAAACGGAGTCACCATAGCAGGAAGCAGTGCCAGCCAAGACACAATGCTCTCACCAGAGTCCTGACCAGAAAGGAAAAGCCTGCATCCGCTCACTTCTCTTGCTCCCTCTGAAGATCCCCAACTGTCCTAGAACTCACAGAGATGCTCCTGCCTCTGCCTCTCAAGTGCTGGGATTAAAAGGCATGAACCACCTCTCTTGGCTTTAGAGGTATGTTTATTGAAATACGTGTTTAAGTTGGCACTAGGGGCTGAAGAGATAAGAGCACTTGTAGAAGATCCAGGTTTGTTTCCTGGCACCTTCAAGGTGCTCATGACTGGCTGCGACTCCAGTTCAAGGGTATGAGTGCCCTATTCCAGCCTCCAGGGGCACCAGACACACATAGAGTGCATATATGCATATGCATACAAGCAAAACATACACATACAATAAAATTAAATAAATCTTTAAAAAGGGATTTGGCATCATAGTGTCCAGAATCACACCTAAGTCCTATGGTCCAAGGAAAATTCAGAACACAGTTTCCCTGTGTGCCCTAGAAATGTCAGGCCCATGGACCTTAAAGAACAAGAACAACCAATTGGCAGAAAGCTCTCAGAAGGCCGATAACTCTACAGCTATGCTTACAAATGGCTCCAAAGGCTCCAAGTCCCAACTTTCAGGGAGTCGGGGCAAGTTTCCATGGTGAGCCTCAGTATGGACACAACTGCATTTCTCAGGACCCTAAAAGGAATGGCTATAGCTCCCAGACTCTTCCAGCCCTGGGCTTCCAGACCACCTCTGCTCATCAGGGCACTCACTGAGCTCAGAAAAGACTCGGCCTGGGTACAGTCTGCTTTGGGCATGCCAAGTGGGACAGACTCAGCAGCCCGTCGGCCGTGGCATGGAGGGTACAGGTGCAAGGCTCACCTTGTCGGGGTCCAGCAGGGCGTGGCAGATGATGTCCTCACAGATGTTGGCTGTCGGAGCCAGGCAGTGCAGGCGGTAGAACAGCTCCACACAGGTGATGTGATGCTCTCGGGTCTCCTTGTTCAGCTGATTCCAGAGCACACGAGCCACCCTCTGAGGGAAAAGGAGTTAACACCTGTGCCCTTCCTCCTTGTGCGAGCCTGGCCCTAGAGTGTAGGCCTCTGGTAACATTTGCTAAGTGAGGCTCTTGAGAGCCCACTGTCATGTCACCAAGGAACAGGATCAAGCAGAAACCCACGAGGAGCTGGATGCAGAGACAGACCAGGCAGACCCAGGCCTCCAACCCTCCACTGCCGCTGGACACTCACAACCCTTGTGCCAGTCTCCAGGGCAAAGTCCAATAAACAGGTCTGAGGAAAAGGCCCGCTAGCCTACATGCACGTGTTCCCTGGGAGACAAACCTGATAGAAGTCCGTTTTCTCCGCAATGACCTTCAGAATCCCAGGAGCAATGGGAGGGACTGTCACCATCTGTAACTTGCCAAAAAACGGGCTGTTGCCAGAGGTTTTGTAGCGCTTCATCTTGTCTTCAATGACGAGAGCGAGGGACTGGGAGTGGTTGATCACTTCCAGCAGGGTGGCAATGGCTATGTTCTGGAGGGAACAGTCGTTCACACAGCAGCAGATGGTCATGAGGGACTTCAGCCAGGACGGGAAGCTGCAATCATTGGCTCCTAGAAGGATACCAGGTGGAAAACAGAAGCAAGCAGGTGAGAGAGGCTCTCCATTCAGATGCCACAGCACTCACTCCGGACAGTCACCTGGACAGCCACATCTGCACACATCTGGAGTTGACCTTGACAAGGAGGCTTTCCTAGAGATACTCATCAGGCTTTCCTAGAGAACCTCATCAGGGTGGGCCTTTGCTGTGATTGGATCTGACCTGTCCCAGGAGGCTTGTGTTGGAGCACCCGACCCCCAGCTGGGGGTGCTTCTGCAAAGTTTTCAAGCCTGTATGTTGGAGGCAGGTCAGCAGGATGTGGCCCAGGATGTGGCCTGTGAAGGCCTGCTGTCTCTATTGTCTTTCTCCTGCCTCCTGATCTGCCAGGGTATATGCGGCTGCCACCTCATGTTTCCACCACTGTAGGTCAGTCAGGCTGTCCCAGCTGTTGTCCCTTCCCTGTCTCCTGAAACTTTCAGTTAAAATAAACCTCTCTTCCCTTAGGTTGCTCCTGCCAGGTAATTGGCCATGGCAGCAACAATAACAAAATTAGCTAATCTATCCCTAACCCACTGTGCCTGGTGCCTTCACAGAAGGAGCCTGTGTGAAGACGGACTGGAGTGATGCAGCTGTGATCCCCAGCCACACCGTCAGCTCGGAAGACACAAAGGGCTGTACCCGCCTGCAGACATCGAGTGTGGGTCTGCTGCCACCATGCTCTGGTCTCTAGAACTAAGTGACAGGAAGTGTCTGCTAAGCCTCTCCGCTTTGTGACGGCAGTGATGGCAGACGGGTCCAGCAACACTAGGTACCTTTCGGGAGAAGATGTCCAGGTGGGCCAGACAGGTCTACAGACACAGACAAGCCAAGGAGTCAGTCGCACACAGGGCGTCAGCAAGCTAACAATGATGCAGTCAGCAGGAACTAGAGGGCACATGAGTGTGGCTGGGACGAATCCCCTAAGCAAAGGCTTGGTGTGCGGTGTGCTTCTGCTACATGAGTATTCAGATTTGGGGATCTCTGCAGAGTTTACTGAGTGATCTTCCCTAATCTAAAATGACCCCAAACCATGTGTCATCATCTGACCAGGAGCTCTTCCCGTCCCCCTTCTTGGTGGACATGACTGTAGGAAGCTGGACAACACAGGATTCCCGACGGCCCTCTCACCTGGAGTCTGGAAGAGCGTCTCACAGAGCTGCTCGGTCTCCTCCTCAGACAGGTAGACAGGGAAGGTGGCGCAGTCCAGCAGCAGGTGGCAGGCGGCGGCGAAGGCCTCCCTACAGTCCTCCTTGGAGCCCACCAACTCAATGACCACCTGGTCAATGTCCCATTCTGTCCCAGCTTTCCTCTGCGGGCTGCTGGGCACAGAGGACAGTGACTCTGAACTTTTCGTCTTAAAGGGAGACCCGCGTGCCGTGAACAAATCTGAAAGCATTTGTTTAAACTGGGGCACGGTGATGGGTTTGGGATCCCATGAGCCCTTCCTGCCGGAGTGGCTGATGCTTGGTGTCTGGCCCTTGTTGCTCTTCTCTGTGGGATCCTCAGGTTTGCGCTCCTCCCCAGACACTGTCAGTGATGCTGCAAAAATGTTCTTGCTGGCGAAGTTGGCAATGAGCTCCTGGATGCAAAGAAATGTCCTCTGCATGCTCCCGTCCTTCTTCCAGATGTCGTCCCTCTCAGCAGACACCCGAGGCACCCTTAGGTGCTCAGAGAGCTCTGGAGAGGAGGCGCTGAGCCCGATGCCACTGTCTTCGGATTTCAGTGGGGGGAAGGAAGCCTCTTCATCGCCTGCGACTACAGCCTTTGTATCCAAAATGATGTCACTGCTTTCTCCTTTTACTGGACTCTGAAACATAGGAAAAGCTGTGTCCCACCCCTTCGGCTCTTCTACTCTGGATAAACCATGACAATAGCAGTAACCACAGTAATTTAGTTTCCAGACCTGAAGCTGTTCCTCTAGATTCTTGCCTTCCCTGCCCTATTGACACCTCCCTCAACCCCCCCAGGAATGGCCGGCCTGGAAGGACACTTATGGATCATCTGACATTTTCTAAACTCGTTGGTCAGCTCTGGGCTAAAATCAGGAGCTTTTAAATCTCCTTCCCACCCTCATTCCAGTAAAAAAGAAGACGGGGTGGCCACTCTGCCATGTGGGTCTGAGCTCTCCTCAGAGGCCCAGCTGCTGCTGTCTACCTGTCTGTCTGCAGCACTACCAACTAACTCATCTAAGAACTCTCACCCCTAAGGAGCAATCTGCCTCAGTATCCCCTTGAACCCCAAGCCTGTAACTGTTCAGTTTCAAAGGAGCAATTGTGCCTTTTGGTTGCAGCCCATTGACAAAACTGTACCCTTCAAAAACAATGACATCCACCTGCACGCTACAGGAGGATGCTGACTGCATGCACCTCCTCAATAGCGAGAACCAAAAGGAATCTAAACATTCCATCATGGGAAGCAGTTAGAAGTCCACATCACAGGAAGGCATGACGAAATTACAAAGGTCGATACTGCTGTACCAAACACACAAGGGTTTTCCCATGGTACAGTCTAGGAGAAATACATACAAAATGACCATACGGAGCGGGTTATGATGAACTGTGTCCCCAGATAGGTGTTCAAGCCCTAACCTCCAGAGCCTGTAGTGGGGCCTTATGTGAGGAAAGGGTCTTAGCAGCTCCTAAGTGGGGGCATCTGGGTAGCCTAAATCTAAACAGGCTGTTGTCTTCATAAAAAGGGAGAATTTAGGCACAGACTGCACACACAGAACACCATGCGCATGTAAATGCAGGGGTGGGGTGGGGGCGGAGGGGTAAGCACCACAGGTGGCCAATGAGCCCAGGAGAAGCTTGTAAAGGGGTCTGGGGCAGATTTTTAATTTACACTGGGAGAAAACAACAAACTGAGAAAAGTGATTTCTGTTATTTAAGCCACACTGCCAATTCAGGGCATACTCCATTTGCATTTTAAGAGCGTCAAGTCACACGCACACAAACTTGCAATGAAAGGGCCGCCTGCAGTTATTAGCACTGTCTTGCCATGCACGGCGGCTCTGGGGCATGGGAGTGGGTGAAATGACCTAACCCTTACAAGTGTCCTCAGCACAGTGGCTGCACATCTTCCTGTCCATATTGCTATCCAAACCGTGCCCATTACCTCCCACTCCTCAGGGGCACATACCGAGTTCTCACTGCTGGGCTCCATGTCTAGGTAGGAAGGAGGCATCTGGACTTTGCTCAGCACCTTGAAACATGTCTTCAAGGCGTGCGTGAGCTCAGCTAAGCTCAGGGCCTCCACCTCCTCAGCAAGAGGCTGCAGCAGGCAGCCAAGCACCTGTGGGAGGTACTGAGTCTGCACCTCTGAGTAGAGCTCCTGCAACACAGAAGGATCAGTCACTCACCATCGCTGGCCACAGTGGGAAAGCAAGCGCCTCAGAACAGCCCTTAGGGGGTTTGGATTTTAGAATCTGAGTTTCCATGAACCCCAAGCCAAGGATGTCGTCCTTTCAAGCTGGCATTACATTCTCTTGGATAAAGTCCTGAAATTGTCACATGCATCATTCACTAACTAGTTAGCAAACTGTCCATTATCTGGTTTCTATACTTTGGCTCAGCCTACTACCAGGCCCAGAATTTACAAACCCTTTAATTAAAACAGCAAAAATGAGCCTGGTGGTGGTGCTCACCTTCAGTCCCAGCACTAGGAAGGCAGAGGCAGGTGGATCTCTGTGAGTTTGAGGCCAGCCTGGCCTACAAAGTGAGTTCCGGGACAGCCAGGGCTTACAGAGAAACCCTGTCTTGAAAAATCAAAGCAAACAAAAACCCCAGCAAAAACATAAAGCCTGGGACCACAGGTCAGTGGCAATCATAGGCTTAGGAGGCAGGAGGCCCGGGATTGGTCCTGTGCTGACAAAAACTGTGAGATTCTACTGATTCACTCTGACAAGACAGTAGAGATAGCACTGTGTATGTAGGGGAGCATTGAGCGCACCTACCAAGGGAATCACATCCAGCAGGAACACGAAGAGGGTGCAGAGCTCCGAGATGGTGGGGGGAGGGCCGATGGCTGCCGGCTGCTTCACTGGTCTAGGCCAACCACAGGACAGAAGGTTAGTCCTCTCTCCCACAGTCACTGCACACAACTTTTCTATCCGCCCCTGGGATTAAAGGCTGGTTTTGTTTCTGAGACAAGACCTCACTAGAGTAGCCCTGGCTAGCTCCAAAGGCATTGGAATTGCAGGTATGACCAGCCCAACTGCAAACATCTTACGGTTTCCAGCACAGTGGAAGACAGCTTTTGTGGGCCTCACACCTCGGTTCTGGTGACAGACGGCATCATGTGGAGATGCACTAGTGAGCGCTGCTTGAACATCTCTGGGACAAACTGCTTCTGACTTAATCCGTATTTGTTCAGGCATGGACTTATCGTCCAGGAGAAACACAACAATGTCACTATGTATGGCTGCAAGTCCCTAGTACCAAACCAAAGACTCATTTCCAGGGCAACAGGAACCGGCCTATGTTACACAACATGAGTCAGACTGTTTTTTCCTGTTTGTTTATTTTTGCTTTTTTTTCCTGTTTGTTTTTGAAACAAGGTCTCACTACATAACCCTGCTGACATGGAACTTGGCATGTAGGTCAGGCTGGCCTTGAACTCACAGAAATCCTCCTGCTTCTACCTCCTGAGTGCTGGGGTTGAGCGTGTACATCATCACACCCACGTTTGTTTTACTTTTGAGGTCCCCTGAGAGACCCCTATGAGATGTCTTCTGGGAAAGCACAGGGTAAGCCATCTGGACCTGGTTCTGGGGAGGCAGAGGTTCCTGCAGACCCTGATTCTGGCAGGTACTGATCTACTGTGCTAGACAGGACATTTTATGTCTCTGGCCGCTTCCTCACAGGTCCACAGTGTGAGAACAAAATGCCTGCACTTCATGAGGCTGCCTAAAGAATTCACCTCAGGCTTTGTAGCCACAGGACACGCGTGGCCAAAGTTTATATGGGAAGTTTCCTTCACAGTTCCAAGCCCTGAAGAATGGGTTGGAGTTGTGAGCCCACGTGGCATTCACCACTGGATGAATAGGGGCACAGAGCTCAACATAATAGCCTTAAACATGACCACTTTGAACCCATCTCACACTAAGAAGACTGAAGAGTCCGTGTTCAGCACAGAGATATGTGCCTATGCCTAGGGAAGAAGACGGGGCTTGCAGGGGAGGCTGCACTGATGAACAAGAGAACACGGGCAGAGGGCTTTCTAAAGTTAGGATTCGTGAGTAACAGAGTGGCCAAGGATCCTGCGGCACAGACACAGTCTCCATCCTATTAGAGACCTACATGACTCCCAGCCCTGTGTCACTGGCCTCTGAAGCTCAGGAGAGACCATTGAGAGTCACTACTGGTGAGACCCTGGCCTCCATGCAGCCCCAGAACCATCGCCGGCTCCTCGCCCACATGTCGTCCTCAGAGGCCCACTCACTTAAAACACTTCTCGAAACACCGCGCCATGTAATCCCACAGGAAGTCTGTGCTGAGCGACGAGAACAGCAAATTGACCGTCTTCACAATCTCGGAAGCGTGTCTGTTTTCTTTGATTGTGCTGCAGAGGAGGGAAAGCAGCTAAGTGAACTGATGGGGAATCCGAATAACAAGATGAGTGCTGAAGATGCCGCCCCACGGCTCTGTGCTCAGCCTCTGACAAACTCTGATCAGGACACAAATGCTGCTGTCTCAATTCTAGGAAAGCGTTTCCACAAGGCCTCCCCAAATAACAGCTTTTAAAACGTTTTTCATCTCTCCTCTGACAGTTTCATATATATGTACGATGCACCATGATGAAGCCTGCCCTGCCCCCCTGCCCCTAACGTGTTCCCTATCACTGCCTGCATGAGCAGGAGCAACAGACACATCCCTGACGAGAATGACTCCCTGCTAAACGGTGTTCTTACCGTTGGACTCTTAGAAACAGATGTGAGAGGTACCATGTGAAGAACACCCAACACCGGTGCCCACCCTACCCACCCAAGTGGAGGTTCAGCAGGGAGACTTGGCTACAATTTTATATATTTAGAATGATGCTGGATGTTAAACCCAGGGCCTTGGACACACTAGACAGGTGTTCTATGCCGGGCTACATGCCCAGGCCATCACTAACAGTTTTAAGTGTGTATGTAAGGCTCAGCAAAGCTCTCCAGGGAACACTACAGAAGTCCTTACATGTGTACATGGAGATATGTGACCATTCGAAAACATGGAAAAAGTGGAAACCAGCAGAAAAGTGTGTCAATCAGCAAGGGACTGGCTGTTCCATCAGGATTTACTCAAGGACAAGCTCCTGATGAGGAAGCTCAGGCATCACATTCCAGAGGAGAACAAAGAGAGCAAGCCCCAGCTGTACTTAGTGACACCATGCAGCTCCAACTATGGGCTGTGATGGGGTCGGCGTGTTTAAGCATGCAGGAGGTTCTGGAAAGCAGTGGAGACCTTTTTCCTCAAGGGGTGGTAGGATTATGGAAAATAATATTTCTGCTGTTTTTGATAGCTTCAAATATCAAGGCATTCTACAATAAACATCTATTGCTTTCAAATAAAAAAAATCATTAATTTCTGAGAGAGGAAAAAAAAGCTACAACAGACCCCTCAGGACATTTACAACAAATAACCAGAAAAATAAGAGAATTAAATTTAGTACAAACACTACTGATCCACACAGAAAGCAAGTAGTGCTTAACAGTAAAGAATAAAGAAGTGGCTTTATTTATTAATTCATGTGAAGACAAGGTGTCAAGTGGCCCAGGCTAGCCTTAAACTCACTATGTAGCTGAGGCTGACCTTGAACCGATGGTTCAATGGCATCCTGACCCTGCCCTCAGGGTCATGCCTTGGTTTCTCCTCCACCTCTGAGGACTGGCACACCCCATTTCTGAACTTCCTCCCTCCCATCCTCCAAGTCCCCTTCTCCTTGGGCCTCCTGACTTGTGTACTATAGATCAAGTTGCCTTTGCTGAATGACATTCATGTTTCATCAGTAACACTACCTGTTGCAGATTAGGAGGGGACCAGATTAAGCTCTCTCACATTCCTAAAGAGGGACCGTCATGGTGCTCCGACCTGTGGAGCACTTGATGATTCACACCGAAGAACAGAGGAGGACCACGGAGGAGGACAATAGAGGGGGACCGTGGAAGAGGGGACCACAGCGGGGACCATGGAGAAGGACCACGGAGGAAGGGGACCACGGAAGGGGTGGATATGTGATGTGGAGACTGTGTTCATACCTTACTAGCAGATTCCCACTCTGAGTGTAGCTAAGTTTAAGGTCAGTGCCAAGGACATCATGACAGTAAGAATAAAAGGCTCTGATGACTTCCAGAAATAAATTCTCAACCACCTGAGGTCCTGAAATAAGAGAAAACAGTTAGAAAAGAACTAATACCACAGTCAAATGTTTGTTTTGAGACATGGTCTCTAGCCCAGGCTAGCCTCGAACTCTCTACACAACCAAAGACCTCTACACTGCCTCTACCTCCTTAGTGCAAGGAAAAACAGGCTTTTGCCACCATGCCCAGTTTGTGTGGTAAGAGATTTACTGTAGGAATTCCTACCGCCAGTAGCCTTTAAGTTACCTGCCCACTTCGGCGTGGCCTCTTATACTATTTATGCCGCTGTAAAGTGCGTGTCTGGTCTCTTTTCCAGCTGCGGGATTCAGTTGCTGTTCCCTGTTCTAACAGAGGACTGTGATCTGTGAGTCCACCCCTGAATAAACAGCCCTCTATTATACTCAATTCTGAGCTAGTGTGGGATTTCTTTTAAGCATCGTTCTTCAGAGATTGAATGCTGTTTCCTGATCCGGGGCAGGCATTCTACCAACTGAGCTACACCGCAACACTTATCCATCAAATTTTAAACAAATAATACTAAGGCACACATAAAACACCTGTAATAACTCCACATGTCTAGGCCTTACAGGTGTATAGGTATAACCAGGGCTGTCTAGGTCTTTACAGGTGTATAGGTATAAGCAAGGGCTGTCTAGGTCTTTATGGGTGTATAGGTATAACCAAGGGCTGTCTAGGTCTTTACAGGTGTATAGGTATAACCAAGGGCTGTCTAGGTCTTTATGGGTGTATAGGTATAACCAAGGGCTGTCTAGGCCTTACAGGTGTATAGGTATAACCAAGGGCTGTCTAAGCCTTACAGGTGTATAGGTATAACCAGGGCTGTCTAGGCCTTACAGGTGTGTAGGTATAACCAAGGGCTGTCTAGGCCTTACAGGTGTATAGGTATAACCAAGGGCTGTCTAGGTCTTTACGGGTGTATAGGTATAACCAAGGGCTGTCTAGGTCTTTACAGGTGTATAGGTATAACCACGGGCTGTCTAGGCCTTACAGGTGTGTAGGTATAAACAAGGGCTGTCTAGGCCTTACAGGTATGTAGGTATAACCACGGGCTGTCTAGGCCTTACAGGTATGTAGGTATAACCAAGGGCTGTCTAGGCCTTACAGGTGTATAGGTATAACCAGGGTTGTTTAGGTCTTTACAGGTGTATAGGTATAACCAGGGTTGTCTAGGTCTTTACAGGTGTATAGGTATAACCAGGGTTGTCTAGGNCAGCAGGAACCACCTGGAGGAAAGCAGCACACTACTGCACAGCTCACTCAGTGTCAGTCACTGCTAAGTCTGGGCATAGATGGAGTCCTTCCCACAGCCACACAGGCAGGGACGGTGCTGTTGTTCCTGACTACACAAGGTCACAGCAGGCTCAAGTAGGTTGTCCAAGCCAGTTTTCATTGGGTGAAGGCAGTTGAACACTACACGTTCCAAACCCGTGAACTGCTGGGCCAAACATCACTCAAGAGAAATACCCACAGAGCAGAGCAACTTCCCTGCCCTGTCTATCCTGAGAAGCTCAAGAGCCATGGAGGCACCAGCAGCCACACATCAGAGCCACTTCCTGGCCCACCGGGTCGTGTGTAGGGCAGAGTTTTCCAAGCTGACTTCTCCTCAGCATATTTGGAGGGATGAAAGCACTCACTCTTAGCAAAGGAAAACGCCACAATCTCACTGTGTAAATGGCAATGGCACATCTGCCTTTCATGCATTTGGAAAACACCATGTTCTCGCTGTGTAATGGCGATAGCACATTCGCCTTTCATGCATTTGTTCTCAGTGCTATGACCAGTCCTGTGGCCTCACCAAGCAATGTTCTAACCCTGAGCTACATTGAGCCCCAAATTAACTTAATCTTTTATGCTTCTTGGAGAATCAGAACGTGCCTCTGAGAGAACATTTTTTTAAATACTTTATTCTTATTTTATGTGCATTGGTGTTTTGCCTACATGTATGCCTGTGTGAGTGTGTCAGATCCTTGGATCTGGAGTTAACAGACAGTTGTGAGCTGCCATGTGGGTGCTGGGAATTGAACTCTGGTCCTCTGGGAGAGCAGCCAGCGCTCTCAACTGATGAACCATCTCTCCAGCCTGCGATAGAACTATTTCTTATAAGCTTGTATGTCTTTTATCTGCTGGAAGGGTGGCAAATGTTTCCTAGCACAGGGTGTTTTGCAGCCTCCTTCATGGAACAGACAAGACAGGGCTAAAGCCCACCTGCTGAAAGACAACAAGTGCCTGCCTGGTGCTCCTGCATAACCAACTGCTATCGACCTATATGTGTGTCCCTCAGACAACTAAGCCAGCAGAAGAGTGGATTTAACAACTGCTTGATATGAAGGGAAACACTCGGCAGCTTCTAGAAAGTCTGGCTTGTACCCGGCTAAATGGTGCAGCCTCTTGGCTCACAACAGGGCAGCTTTGACACAGAACACACATCTCCTAATGCTAAACCCTATTTCTTCTTTGAATATCTGCCCAAGGCACACAGCAAGCACCCAACATGCTAATACCACTCGGCTCACTTCTTCGGCTAAACCATGACTTTTCTGAGATGGGTTTATTTCCAAATACAGAGAAATCTTAGGAGCCACTGCTGGGGAGTGGAGGTGGGAGGGAGGAAGAGAGAAAGCACAGGTACTTCCAGAAAGAATGCTCACACTGAGGGTCGGTTAAAGGCAGCAGGGCCTGGGAGGCTCAGCATATTTGTAATATGGCAAGCATCCCAGGGCTCATGCTCAGCACTGCCAGACCAGCAGCGCTTCCGGAAAGGAAGACTCGGGCACTGGGTGACCTCGGGGACGTGAATCACCTTCGGACTCTCCCTCTGTGAAGTGGGTATCACAAGAGGGCCCACCTTCATGTTGGGGGTGTGGAGACACATGAGGCATGCAAGCCACCTGAACAAACTAACTGCTGGGCAAAAACTGCAGGCAGGACCTGTCGAGATGGCTCAGTGGGTCGACGTCTGCCACCCAGCCCAGTGAGCTGAGTTTGACTCCGAGGACCCACATGGTAGAGAGCTGACTCCTGAAAGTTGCCTTCTGACTCAACATGTATACTGACACACACAAGGACCTGTGAGAGTGCACATGCACACACGGTACATGACACATGTAATAATAGTTAGAGAATTACAGGGAGTGTGATGGTATGTCTATAATGCCAGGACTTTGGAGGCAAAGGCAGGAGGTGATAGATACAAAGCCACCTAGCTACATATCAAGTTCCATCCCAGCCTGAAGGGTACAGACAGACTGTCTCAAAAGCTCCAAGGCAACAAGACCAACATCCCAGTGGCTGGGGTGTCCTTTCCATCCAGCTGCCCTAGAGCTCACACCAGCCCTGCCACACAACAGATACTCACTGCCAGACTCTGAGCTAACTACTGAAAGGCTGCATGGCCTAAGAACGCTCTTGGCTCTTTGTTATCATGGCCTCCTAGACAACACCCTTGACCATTCAATGCAGAAGAAGGTGGGGGAGGGGAGTCTCTGTCCTGTTAAGGTGCTCAGGTGACTAGACATCAGATCTGATCATGTAGGGGTGGGAGAGGGAGAGAAAACTTTCCTCAACAGATTCTCAGGGGCCATAGTATTTGTGCAAGAAAGGTCAGGGGTCACAGTGTCCGTGTAAGAGGGGTCAGGGGTCACAGTGTGTGTGCAGGAGGGTCCAGAGGCCACAGTATGTAAGATGAACCAAGGGTCAGTGTGTGTAGAAGAGGGGTCAGGGACCATAGTGTACAGGTAAGAGGGGTTGGGGTCACAGTATGTGTGTAAGAGGGGTCAGGGGTCACAGTGTGTGTGTAAGAGGGGTCAGGGGTCACAGTGTACATGTAAGAGAGGCCAGGGGTCACAATGTGCATGTGAGAGGGGTCATGGGTCACATTATAGATGTGAGAGGGGTCAAGGGTCACAGTATACATGTAAGAGAGGCCAGGGGTCATAGTATACATGTGAGAGGGGTCAGGAGTCACAGTGTGTGTGTAAGAGGGGTCAGGGGTCACAGCGTGCATAAGAGAGGCCTTCTAAGAAGCAGAGTCTTCATTTCATGCTGAGATATTCACACGTTACAGAAGGGCAGCTTGCTCACGCTCACAGGGTCCCTTCCCAGGTGTAAACCGAGGCTCACTAGCGGTTATGACACTGGGATGAACAGTCTCATGAAAAGTACAGACGCACTGCATGCACACGCACCCACAGCAGGAGTCAGAGCTTCTTAGCCTACTGTGCATGGCAGGGACCCTGAACCATGCACTTTCAAGACTCGAATGCTGACCACATCTGTGTTTCAACTTGCCAAAACATGAGATCCCTATGTGTGCCAGCGACAGTGGCTTTCCCCACTGTACCTATTTCGGGCTTGTCCAGGAGACTGACGAGGATGCGGAAGGGCTTCAGGTATGCGTGGTGGCGCTCCTCGATGTCAGTGTCTAAGAACTTCTGATGCAGGATCTCGGCCAGAGCCTGTGGGAGGGTACGGCATCACTGGCTGTCTTTGGTTAAACACTGGGCGAGAATGAAGACCACTCCACAACACACGCATCAGTCCTTCAAGGTCATGGTCAGTGTCACTCTGAGGTCTCACAAAGAAATGCACTGAAGAACTCTGAAAAGAAGCTGGGGTCTGGTCAGTGTAGAGTTGCCTGGCATGCACGACGTCCTGCGTTCAGTCCCCAGCACACATAAGCAGATACAATGGTGCATACCTGTAATCTCAGCACATAAGGAGGCAGAGGCAGGAGGATTGGAAGCTCACAGTCATCTTAGGCTACATGGTGAGTTCAAGGACAATCTGGGAAATATGAGAACACCCAAAACAAAACAAAAAAACAGAAAGAAAGGAAGGAAAAAAGAAAGGAAAAAGACTGCAATAAGAAACGTCCTGATTGTGGTCAAATTTCCATTTTCAAAAATGTCCTTACCTCAACTAAAAGATCCTTGGAATATTTCTCAAAAAAATACGAGGATTGGTCTTCATAAGAATTTGAAATGACAGATTCTGGCACAATGGTATTTCCTTTAATGTCTGAACCTATAAAATAATAAATGCCACAGGCTATAAAAAAGACCTTGTGTTTCATAGGGATACCGTATTGTGTAAAACACTCATACGGTATTTTAATAAATACAGCCCCTTCAACAGAAAAGCACAGTCGGATCTAGACATTTTCCGCTGTTCCGTGGAGGTACATGCACAAGGCAAGTGTCCTACAACTGAGCCCCGTATCTTCTGACAGTGCCATCCTAGCTAAGGACCAGGCAAGGAGAATTCATCCCAGCGGGCAAAAGTCTAGTCTGTGCCGATCATTCACTGGCCCCTTCTGCGAATATAAGACCGGAACAAATATCATTTTCACGCCACCATTTATTTGTTCAGCACTACGTGACATCAAGGCAGACTGCCTTCCTGACTGACTACATGCTTTCATTTTGGGCCTGGGATCAGTTAGCTAGTGGGATCTTCAGGGCAAAGAAAAGTCTCATGGTATAAGCAAAAATATGAGGTCCCAGGTCACAGCTAAGCAAGGCCTAGAGCTTTCTCTATGCACAGAATGCCACGTTCTTCCTTTTAGTGGTTTTTTGAGATAGAGTTTCTCTGTGTAGCCCCTGGCTGTCCTGGAATTCATTCTTGTAGACCAGACTGACCTCAAATTCAGAGACCCACCTGCCTCTGCCTCCTGAGTGCTGGGATTAAAGGCGTGTACCACTGCTGCCTGGTTAGAATGCCATACTCTAACAAATGAACGCTGCTCACAGTCATCCCTTTCTGGAACCACCTTTAAAAAGAGGCTGGAGAGGAGCACATCCCATGTTAGGAGGCTCATGAGAGCCTGTAACTCCAGCTCCAGAGAAATCTGGCAGCTTCTTTGGGCCCCTGTAGGCACCATACTAACATGCAAAATACTCTCAACGCCCCCACACACACGTTTTTAAAATCTGTGTTTTCCAAAGTGAGCTGGAGGTTTATGAAGCCCAGGGTTTATTATCCCCAGAACTATTTACAGAGGGCTTGGGCTATTTACAGATGCCTATAATCCTAGCACTTGGGAAGTGGAGGCAGGAAGACCAGAAGTACACAGTCATCTAAGACTCTACTGTGAATTCAAAGCCAGCCTGAGAAACATGAAATCCTATCTCCGAAAAAAAAAAAATCCATCAGAAGCCTTAGTTACTCATCTTAAAATCCATAGTCAACGTCCTTATGATGACTTTTGTACATTTATAACTAGGGGGAGGCAATTGAAGGGCGCCCTGACCTTAGTGTGGTAAGATCCACAGCCTGAAGTTTAAGGAATGCTGTGGAGGGGTTGGGGGCTCAGCGGTAGCGGACATGCCTAGTCCGCCAGGAGCCTTATGCTCCATCCCAGCACTGGGAACATGAAAGAAGAGAAGAGCGGCGCTGAGAACTCTTCCAGGACTGCTCTGCACATCACCTTCCCTACACACAGGAAGATGGGAACTTAGACATAACACACCCTCTTTCCGCCTTCTAACATCCAGGGCTCTGCCCCCGGAAGCCTCCCAACCAACAGCCACCCACGAAAACGCTACTCAGAAATTGTGATGTCTCTCCTGACCTCCGCCTGTCTTCACGTGGGTTTTTACAATGTTCTGGGGGTTTTCTCCACACAGAGCCTTGCCCCATGAGTGTTCTTTACAGAGCACACATGACAGGCTCCTGCCTCCTCCACCAATTTCTTTTTTGTACTGAGGATTGTACCCAAGCTTGTACATGCCAGGGAAGCTACACCCTTGTCCGAGCTTAATTTGATTTTGAGATAGGGCCTTGCTATGTCTCCTCCTAGACTTAAATCCTTACTGTCCCGCCTCACCCTCCCTTGCCCTGTGGCTAATACAAATGTCCCATCATACCTGGCTTTTAAACAGGCTTCTCATTAAATATCATTTAGCTACAGATTTTTGGTATTTCTAGCTCTTAAAATGGGTAACTCAGCTGGTACTTTAAAACCCCACTCACTTCTCTTTTTTAAAAGAAAAAAAAAGTTGCAGATAATCAGAGCCGACCTCAACTGCCCAGGGCTGTATTAGTCATCGTGGTCCTTCCACAATTCGTGACTCAGAAACACCACTCAGGCCACCCCTTAGTCCACAAACCAGCACTGGGGCTCACGCTCACACAGTGCTCAGTACCTAGCAACCAGGCGTACAGTCTTCTATTGAGAGACATGTCCCTTCTCAGCAGGGTCTGGGTGGCAGCAGACAGAATGTGTATGATGTCACGTCTAAGCAGAGGGATGGCTCTCTCATCAGGATCCTATCGGAAGGACGGAAGGACAGAGAAAGCTTACCTTAAGGGAATGCTGAGTAGGCTTCTGACTTTTCACATGTGGCTCTACTTAACCATCCACTCCCAAAAGATGGCTCTCAAGAGGCTGGCTGTCCCCGTGCGCCCACCAAAGCAGCTGATCAAGGTCTGCCTGCTGGGTAGCCAGCTCCTCAGACCTGATGCACTCCACCCTGAAGAGCTAAGGAGCTAAGGAAAGTCACCAGATTCCCAAGGCCCTTCTCAGTGTCATCTGAGCAATATAACTGCCAGGGAGAGGAGACTCTCTTCTGTGAAGATTGTGAATCTCACAGGGGGATCCAGGGGAGTTTCTGTGAGTCTTAGTGATGCCAGGGTAGACCTTCCAGGATGATAACACAGCTGCCTGCCTGAGTCAGCAACGCTCCTGTTAGTCCCCTAACAAAGCCATTGCTTCACCAAGCTGGGGTCTAGATGGCATCACTCTCTGTTATGTCGATGGTGCCCTATCTGGCGTAAAGAGACATTTGGTCACCTGTTCCCAGGAAAAGTCACACAAGGCCCAAGGAACGAAGAAGGGCCATGAGTGGGCTGAGGAGAGCAGAGCCAGCCGAGTGGCTGGGCTAGACTGAACCTTATCGATACAAACACCTGCCCTTGGCCTCTGAAGGAACAGGAAGTGTCCAGAAGAGTAAACATGACTCACCAGACAGGTATAAAATGGGAAGAAAAACAGAATGATTTCCAGATTATTCCTTTGCACAAGAACATTGGCGTCTAGCAGGGATGTGCACAGCGACTTCACCTGAAACAACAAACCACAGGGCTGATCCCTAAGTGACCCGACACCCTCTGCCGGCTGCTCCTGTGCAGCCACAAAAACTAGGTAGAGAGTGTCCTCTCTGAATACAGACAGCAGGGTACAGATCACGAGGCTGAAAGCCATGAGGCTTGTGGGAAGTCATGAGGCATGGGGGCCAAGGTCAGAGGAGAAAGTAGGTAAGTGGTCAGCTGGGAGCAGACTAGGAAACTCTTGAAGTGGGGCTGTATGAGCCACATACCACAGAAGCACAGGACAGGCATGAGCAAAGCCACGTTTTTCAAAGCCACCTCTTAGTAACTGATAAAGACACGGTGATGTGGGTGGAGGGAGCCAGTGGGGAAACTGCTGGCCCAAGGGAGACGTAGGCAGGAGAAACAGGGCTGGAGAAAATGAACAGGGCATACCCATGGGGCAGGAAAGCGGGGGATACATGTATGCAGGGATCGCCCACATCCCTATCACAACCTGAGGGACTCTTCAATTCTATCATGCAATCCCCAGACAGATCCTGTGGGAAAGTTCTGCCAATCCTCTGAAGACAGAAATTTCTGCTAGCTACACGTTGTAATCCATTAATTTAATCTGGAAACATTAAGTTCAAAGTGTGGGTTCTCTACCAGGTGGTGACAGACAGCATGCCATCAAGCACAGGGCCATGGATGGGGAAAGATAAAGGTCTGCGGTGCTCATGTTACCAAATTCATGGCAGTGCTGTAGCTGTCAGGGAAGGCAGAGTTCCTTGAAGGGCCTGGAGAAGGAAGCTGGGGAACCCTGCCATGTAGGTGTGAGTGCAGCCTAAAAGGACCAGGGCAGAAAGGACAGGGCCATGAGTCTTTGGGACACTAGAGCAGGGAGGAGACAGTTTCGACATGAATAATGAGGGAGTGATATGAGCAGGGGAGGAAGCCAGACTAGAGGCACAGCAGAGACTCCTGCAGCAGCTTCTGAGCACCTGCATACAGAGCCATGGTACACCAAGGAGCCGGGGCAGGAGAGTTGGCTCTGTGGGTAAAGGATGCTTGCTGTCATTCCACAGGACAGGACCTGAGTTTAGTTCCCAGTAGCCATGTGTTCCCAGGGCTCCATCTTCTGACCTCAGCCTGTGCCCATTCATTTTACTCTAGCTCTGTCTCCTTCTCCATCTCTCTCACACACCGATCACAAAGAATTCTCTCAGAAGGAAAGGCCATGTCCACGTCTCGGGGGGAGCAAGGCACCTACCGTGAGCTGGTAATCGGTACCCAGCATGTACTTCTGCTCCTTGCCCGGTGAGTCCCTGCTGATGTGGCTCACCACAAACAACGAGGCAGGGAGGCGGATGGAAGGGCTTGTCAGGACACTTCCCCACAGGGCAGCATAGAACACCTCCCGGCCCACGACCAGAGACAGTCTCAGGAGCAGGGCATCTGTCCTGTTGGTGAAAGATGTTTCAGGGTTCCTCCCTCCTGCACTGTGAAAGAGCAGGCACTCATGGGCTCACCCCTGGCCAGGACACCCCATCTTCCCCTCTGTCACTCCACACCGCTGTCATGGCTACACTGCTGGACTTCCCGCCCACCCACTGTCATGTGTCACACTAATGTGGCACACTGATCATATCTCGGTTCTGGGGATGGGCTTGGTGGCAAGCGCCTTTACCCACTGAGCCATTGTCCCCTTTACTCCATTTTAAGTAGATTTATTTTTATTTATGTCTGTGTGTCTACATGCATGTATGGTCTACATGTGTGTATGTGCATTTGTTTGCAGGTGCCTGAGGAAGCCAGGAGAGGACACTGGAGATGGAGAAAAGGTAAAGCCACCCAACACAGAAAGTGGCCGCAAGTGCTCTTAACTGCTGAGCCATTCCTCCAGCCCCACACGTTTAATTAATGCATTCGTGTGTGTGTGTGTGTGTGTGTGTGTGTGTGTACCTGAGGGTACCTGTGTGTGCGGTATGTATGCTGCATGTGCTTGTGTCAGAGGACAATCTAGAAAAGCTGACCTCTTCTACTACCATGCGGGTCCTGGATATCAGGCTCCAGACACCAGGCTTGGTAGCAGCCACCCTAACAGCTGGGCCACCCGCCAGTCCCCTTTATTTTTAGACAGAGTGTCTCTGGTATCCCAGCTGGCCTCCAGCCTCAGCCTTCTGTGCTGGGAAGCACAGGTTTGCCACACCTCCTATCTGCACTTAGTCTTCCCATGACGCAGGCAGCAGCTCACGACGAGCATCGCTATCAGCAGATCAGGGCCCGTTTTTCCATGGAGTAAAGTGAGGCTCTGCTGTAGTGCTGGCACTAAAAACCACATGTGGGTTGGTGACAGGCCTGCCAGTGACCCGACAGAGGGGGCTCACCTCAGGATTGAGCTGACTCAGCCCCTGCAAGGACTCCATGTCTCATGGTTCCTACTTGCAAAGTGTTGGGAGGAAAGAAGGCCAGGACCAGCTCAGTGCGAAGAGCAGCTCACAGGCTTTCTCAGCTCAGCCCTTCTGTGTTCAAATCCTGGCTATGGGACTCAGGATAAGACCGACCTTAGCACAAACCCATACTCAGCCATGAGACAGAGCCAAGAGTCCCTGCCTCGGGGAGATGGCACAAAAGTGGAATGGGAGTGCCCACGTAAAGACAGCATAGGGTGACAGTGGCTACACAGGCCACACTGCTGGGCATTAGCCCTGGTGCCCCAGCTCCTCATGGTCTGTAGTGCCAGGTGAGTGGGACACAGTTGGCACTGTGAAGACCACACCACAGAAACCACTGTCAGCTTGCTTTTTGATTTCAAAAACAAATAAACAAAAGGAAAGAAAAAATAATTGCTGTGAATATATACATTTATATATTACAGAGTTTGTTCTTAAACATGACTCTGGGTGATTAAAACAGACTCCCAAATGGTCAAGCACAGAGAATGAATGATCACCCTCCTCCCTAAAGCTCAGGGGTGCAAAGACTGTGAGACTCAGAGGCCGGGTAGAGAGCTGGGACATGGCACCCTTTGGACACACCCTGGCCTATGAACTCACAAGCTCGCTGCACAAGACAGGCAGAGGTCGGGTCTCTCAACTGTTCATCAAGAGAAGGCAGGGCTCACGAGGCCCCACCCCTGCCCAAGGGATGACTTAATGTAGCTGGGGATCACCTTCTGCAGTGCTGTGCCTGTTCCTAGTTGCCTGTGCTCTTCAGGAAGCCCTATTCAAACTCAGTGGGTCACACCCAGCAAAGACATGAAAGTTGGGCCTTTTGGGGAGGAGGGCTGGCTTTAGTGGGACAGGGACAGACCTGAGAGGGTCAGAGGCCACAATAAGGAAAAATTTCATTATATAAATTTATGAGGCTACATTGAGAAATCCTGTCTTGAAAAACCAAAAAAAAATTATGAAGCTGCTAAAGAATAAAAAGTTAATGAAAGTTTTAAATACACATAAAATATTTGTAGGAAATGATGCCTTGCATTTTAGAAAAACAAGGATGAGGAGGTAGAAGTCAAACCAAGGATTTAGGAAAAGTACACAGGAGGGTTTTGTGGCTGAGGGTATTGATTAGTCTTCTATTAAAAGCTGAGCAAACACACAGAGCTTGGTTTTGCTCAGCTCTGAGCCATCACCCTGGGCGGAAGCACCACTCAGCAGCTGCATTATGTGGTAAACTGGACAGACGAGTCAGCGTGTGCCAGGGCACAGCTCTGCTGGGTGGCCTCTGCGCCGGGCAGCCGGGACGCCCCTAAGTGAGGATGAGACTCCCTACCCAGGGATTACTTTAGGAAGTCCCTAGATAAAGCCCACTGTGAGCACTAGAACATACATGCACATGTTCTTCTGTTCAAAACAGATCATCTCCAAGTATAAGCCACAGGATAAGGATGCCAGCCATTTGCACAGCTCCCCAAGAAAAATTCCCAACCCCAGGAAACTCTCCTGATTCCTTTCCCATACTCAGAGGACATGGTTAGCTAGTCCTAAAGAAATGCAACTGTGTATCTCATTGTACTCATTGCAAAAGTAAGGCCAGGCCTGGTTGACAGCTTTGGGAGGCAGAGGCAGGTGGATCTCTGTGAGTGTGAGGCCAGCTTGGTCTCCACAGTGAGTTCCAGGACAGCCAGGGTGGTGACACAGAGAAACCCTGTCTCATAAAAACAAAAATAGGGGCTGGAGAGTCGGCTCAGCGGTTAAGAGCACTGACCGCTCTTCCAGAAGACCTGGGTTCAATTCCAGCCACCCACATGGTAGCTCACAACCATCTGTAACTCCAGTTCTAGGAGACCTAACACTCTCACACACACATCCATGCAGGCAAAATACCAATGCACATTAAAATAAATAAATAAATGAATAAAAGGTCTCAAGGAATAATTCTGACATAACTTCACCCTGGAAAAGCAAAAATAACTAGGGTGAAAAGCTAGGGAACTTTCTAGTGTGTGAGAATAACTCAGAATACCTCTGTCGTTAGACTCTAAAAATCAGCATGCAGTTTAGAATACAGAACCCTAAACTTTTATTTCAAAAGCAACTAACAGCAACCATCACCAGCATAACCTCCAAGCCCATGTTATCTCCACTCTTCCTGGTTCTCCCTGGTCTGCCTCAGCACCTCTGGGGCTAAGGTCACAGGTCTGTCTCTACACCTGGCTCTGGCTTTCACTTCCTTACAGCGATCACGGCACTCCCCTCCCTCTCCTAGAAAGAGTACTTGCCCTTTTAATCTCCTTTTCTTAGTGCAGCAAAGCACACGTGTGTGGCTCTGGGGCAGAAAGAGGTGACATGCTGGCCTCCAGGGGTCAGAAAGTCAGAACGGTGACATTGTCAGTCACGCGCCAAGAGTTTCATTTGTTCCTGTTAACCGAGCAGTGCAAAAGGGAAGTTTTCACCTACACGAAAGCATCCTCACAGCTGGGTCTAGCCCAGCCCTTCGCAATGTCTCTCAACATGGACACTGTGGCTGCTCCCTCTTCCTGTCTGTGCATGAGAATTATCTGCTGGGGTATTCAGTTCTATTCCTAAGGGCTTAGGGGTCCAGCTCTTTCTCAGAGTAAAACAGATATAGCAAAAACGATCTTCTACTAACAGCTCACTCACTGTGCCTGTAACACACACTCAGGGATTACATAAGCCTTGGCCAGCAACTACCCTGAGAAGCTGGTCACCACTTCTGGGCGTGGTAGACACCGGCTTGGCTTTCAGTAATTCATGCTCATGGTTCAATGTCAAGAAATCACAGGTTTGGGAAAAATAACAATATTAAATAAGACTATCGACTGTTCAAACAAACGCTCATTCATCGACCAAAAGAACAAACAAAGCTCCAACTTTTAACACATTTCTAGTGTGAGTAACACAGATTGAAGGACCTTTGGGGAGCTAAGTAATGTGTTAATCTGTTAGATAATGTAAAAACTCAAATATGCATGTATTAGCACACACAGACACTTATGGGTACATGTACACACATGTACACACACATGTACACACACATGTACACACACAATACACACCTGTTATCAGAACATGAAGGCAAAAGAACTTGCAGGAAGTCTGGTAATGTCCCGCTGCTACCTCCTGTGTCACTACGACTACTGAGCCACATGCTCCCAAAGCTCACCACATGTGCTAGCCACCATGGGTGGCAATGAGACAGATTCTTCCTCCACAGATGCAACTATAATGGTGGGCTATCCCATGGGGAAATCAGGACAGAGCTAAATGAAAGCTGCAAGTGGTCCACATGCAAACCTCTAGTTAGGTCTGTGCAATCCACTGTAGATGCAAATGAACACAGCCTGGGTCGCTGTCTCTGTACAGTGCTCTACAAGGTCCCTGTCTCTGAACAGTGCTCTACTGAGTCATTGTCACTGTACAGTGCTCTATTGGGTCACTGTCTCTGTACAATGCTCTACAGGGTCCCTGTCTCTGTACAGTGCTCTACAGGGTCGCTGTCTCTGTACAGTGCTCTACCGGGTCACACTGTCTCTGTACAGTGCTCTACAGGGTCCCTGTCTCTGTACAGTGCTCTACAGGGTCCCTGTCTCTGTACAGTGCTCTATTGGGTCACTGTCTCTGTACAATGCTCTACAGGGTCACTGTCTCTGTACAGTGCTCTACAGGGTCGCTGTCTCTGTACAATGCTCTACAGGTCCCTGTCTCTGTACAATGCTCTACAGGGTCACTGTCTCTGTACAGTACTCTACAGGGTCCCTGTCTCTGTACAATGCTCTACAGGGTCCCTGTCTCTGTACAATGCTCTACAGGGTCCCTGTCTCTGTAC
>LOEQ01002893.1:66953-77622 GCA_001685075.1 Bramus lutescens | reverse complement strand
TCTCTGTACAATGCTCTACATGGTCACTGTCTCTGTACAATGCTCTACAGGGTCCCTGTCACTGTACAATGCTCTACAGGGTCCCTGTCACTGTACAATGCTCTACAGGGTCACTGTCTCTGTACAATGCTCTACTGGGTCACTGTCTCTGTACAGTGCTCTACATGGTCACTGTCTCTGTACAATGCTCTACATGGTCCCTGTCTCTGTACAATGCTCTACATGGTCACTGTCTCTGTACAATGCTCTACAGGGTCCCTGTCACTGTACAATGCTCTACAGGGACACTGTCTTTGTACAATGCTCTACAAGGTCGCTGTCTCTGGCTACAATGCTCTAAGTTGCTCTGTCCCCAGGTTTTCTTGAGTTTACAGAACATTCCAAGTATGGCTGGAATTGACTTCTTGATTCTACAAGGGGCCCCAAGCACTGCCCAAATGCATGCCAGAGTGATGTGTGTGAGGCCTGGGAACAGCGGAGGCAAGAGAGGCATGGTGCCAGCACATGGGATGTGACAGGCACAATCAGCAGTCACCACAGATGGGCGGGAACATGGGCCCTATCACCAGTGATGTTAATCACGGCTACGTCTCTCAGAATAGTCAACATGGACAGCAATTCTTTATTAAGAAAGAAAAGAATTTGGCAAGGGCTTTGGCCATGCACAATGGTTTACATGATCACACACTTTCTCCGCCTCTGAGTTGTCACCAGAAGGCTATGAGAACTCAGGAGCGTTAAGTGCTTCTTCAGGTCCTGCGAGAGATGTGAGAGACTCTGCTCTGGTCCACTGGCAGCACATGCCTATGATTCTTGGGAGGCAGAGACTGAGGCAGGAGGATCACAGTGAGACACCAGTTGGGGCTACATCATGTAGAAGACCTTTGTGTCAAAACTTAAAATAAAGAATAGGGGGGGAGAGGACCCTACTTTGCACACTACTGATTCCTCTCACTAAGTCCTGCCTGCCGAGGAACCTGGCTTTAAGGGCAGTTCTGGACTCTCAACCACGTGGATTCAACGCCCAGCTTTGTTGCTCCCTGTGGTGGCCCTGAGAACCCTGCCCATCTTCCCTCCCTTACCTGTGAATGGAGGTGCCCATCAGGGAATGCCTCCTCCACCAGAGGAGGAGGCATGTGCATCTGTGTGCATCTCCCCTCCAACTGTGGACAGCTCCCTGGCGGGCCAGGCTCTAATGGATGCCCTGCATAGGACTCTCAAGGTCAGGGTCAATATCATCTCTCTAGTCTTTGACTTCCTCTCTGGTAAGGAGCCACAGTGAGTTCTTGGGACTCTGTCACGTGGTGGGCAGAGAAATGTGAATTAACCCTGCCGTCTCTGTACCTCCCAGCCCCATCACATGGGTGTTGGCACTTCTGCGGTGGAAGTGGAAGACCCCAAACCCAGACAAGACACAAGGCCCACCAACCTGTCGTAGATCTCAGAGCCCTCTTCCAGGCCTGGCAGCAGGCCCACAAGGAAAGCCTGGAGACTGGGCAGGAGCAGCTTCTGCAGCGGGAGGAAGTACTTCTCGTACAGGCCAAGCAGGACAGGCCGCACTGACATGGCGGCATAGGCCAGCAGGGGAAACAGGCCGCAGCTGTGAGAAAGACAAGACGGGCAGGTGAGTGCAGTCAGATATCTGGTCACAGATCCCAGGGCTCAGGGGCAAAGGAGAGGTTTGGGGTTTGCACAGTCTAAGGCCACGCTCCACCCTAGCCCCAGAAGGGAACAGTTAAGAGCAAGCAGAGCCATGGAACTGGTGACAGATGCACATTTGATCTGAGATGGTCACAGGGGCAGACAACTGAGCTGCCTGCACATTCTGCTCCTTATGCATAAGGCGTGCTAAGGTGTGGAGCCTGAATGCAGGTCTTCCTGAAGGCAGGCGACAATCTCCTGGTCAAGGCTGGATGACTGGCTGTTGTGTGGTTTTCTCCCCTATGCATATTTTGATTGCCATTTTCCTTTAAAATTTTTTTGAGAAAGGATTTCACGTAGTTAAGGGTGACCTTGAACTTCTACTCTTCCTGCCTTCACCTCCGGAGTGCTAGAATTACAAGCATGCACCAGTACACCTGGCTTATCAGTGCTGGCATCAAGCCCAGCACCTTGTGCGTGCCAGGCAAGCAGTCTACCAACTGAGTGACGACCCCAGCCCCGTGCCTAGCATTTTCTGATTGGGAACTGAAATACAGCTTGCCCTGGTGATGACAGTGCTAGAGCAGGAAGGGGCTGTACCTGTACAGGAACAAGTCCTTGGCCAGCCATTTGGTCCCCACTATCTTAAAGACGATCTCGTAGGTCTCTAGGGCTTTTAGGTGCACACCACTGGGCAGGGCGGGATGCAAACACTGGGCGAGCCTCTTGCTGATAAGGAGCCTTCGTGGCAGAAGGGAATACTTCAGGTTGCTCTGGA
This sequence comes from Bramus lutescens, assembly GCA_001685075.1. Classification (NCBI taxonomy): domain Eukaryota; kingdom Metazoa; phylum Chordata; class Mammalia; order Rodentia; family Cricetidae; genus Bramus; species Bramus lutescens. Next base: position 75,203 of record LOEQ01002893.1, on the reverse strand, counting down.
GAGCCTGTGAGACAAACAAAGGCAAGAGAGAGGGCAGCTGTGCCATTTACAGAGAAAAGCACATCTGGAGGCCAGAACATGACGTGGGGCTGTGACAGGCACACAGAGAGGAGCCAGAGGGACCGTGTGCAGAGGCTCAATGGAGGCTCACAGCTAGACTCTTGGGCCTTGAGTGCTTGGATAGGCCCTGCCAATGCTGGAAGGGAAGCAGATGCTTTCTTGGTGACACCATGGCACCCACAGACAGACAAGGGCTGTATGCACCTCTATCCCAGGAGGCCAGCAGTCCCACAGATATGGAGAAGGACTGGGCTGTAACCAGCATAGACAGCACTGTCTCCTGTGCACACAGAAGCCCTGGCTGTTTGCTGGGGAGACGGGGGTCTCACTCCCCCATCACTCTTCAGCTCAGCTCCCTAGCCATGTGGCGCTGGGTGGAACTCACACATGGGGAAGGGCTACTGTGGGCACCTCTGCCAACTAGGGACTGTGCTGAGAACATCTGAATTCCATGGGAAAATGTGAACAACAGTATCCCCAGCAAGCAGACAGAGAACCCAGGACACAGGTTCTCCACACTGTAGCTTCTAGAGCTGGGAATACAGCTCAGAGTTAAAGCATTTGCTGGGTGTGTGCAAGGCCCTGGGTACTAAAAACAAACAAACAAACAAGAAAACCTACTCTTCCTGGCATCGAGAAGCAGAGGCAGAGTGCCATGGCTGGGAGATTTCCAGAGACTGTCTTACAATCCTGTCTGACGCTGCGGTCTACCAGCCCACACATATCTGTAGTGAGAGCACACAGGGTAAACCCCAGGTTTCTGAGAGCCACTCAAAGGCCTCCAGAGCACGGCTGCAGTCTACTTGGCCTGCCCCATTTCCACTTTCTTTTTCTTTTTGGGCATGTGTGTGTATTTGCCAGTGTGTGTGTGGAGGCCAAAGGTCAACATTGATTGGGTGTTTTCCTCAATCATTTTCTACCGTTAAAAACCTATTATTTAGCATGTGGGGAGGGTGGGTTCAGGCTGTGCATGCCTCCAGTGTCAGGTACAAAGACTTTGTAGGCTGATGTGGGAGGGCTGCTAGAACCCAGAAGTTCGAGGCTTTGAAGACAGCCTGCACAACCCAGCAAGACACTTTGTCTCAGAAGGACTAAAATGTTAACTTTTATATTATGTCACAACAATTTTAGAATGGAAAGAGCCTGTGCTCCAACCTCTTCCAGCTGAGGTTCTGGAAACAGGGTCTTGCTATGTAGTTCAGAGCTGGTCTCAAATACGAGCATTTTTCTGGCCTCAACTTCCTGAGGTTGAAAACAGCCTGAGTGACACAGCAAATACTCTCAAGGACAGGTCAGGCAGTGACTTCCATACTGTGTATACGACAACTTAGAAAGGAAGAGACCCACGCCTCATAGCAACAAAGCGGTTGTGGGCTAAGAGCCATCTCTACAGTATTTTTGACATGAGGTTCTAAGCATAAGCCTCCATTCCTAGCTAACCATTGCCACTCTCTGCCAATAACACGCCTCAGCTCCCAACTGCACGTGTCTGATATCATGACTCATCAAACCTGGCTGAAAAACATTAAGACACCAAGTATTTGGGTATTAAAAAGGAAGCCCAGCCCTAGGTTGTCTTCCTGTGTCCCATGCAGCAGGATGAGGCGATATCCTGCCTGCATATCCAGTCTCAGAGATGTTTCCCCGACACGAACTCGGGGTCACCTATGAAGAGCTAGCCTCTTGTCCTCCATCCTCATCCTCATCCCTCATACATGCTAGCATCCCGGCCCAGGTCAGGAAGGGCTTCCCCTCTGCTGCTCTTTCTAGCCCACGCGAGAATGCCACTGTGGAACAGACTTCTCAGTGAGGAGGGCTTAGAAACACTCCCAGAGCAGGTCAGAGTGGTGTGGGATATTCTTCTACACTGTGTGAATACACATCGCTGTGACTGGCTTAATAAAGAAGCTGGCTGGCCAACAGCTGGACAGGATAAGGTTGGGGGAAAGCTAAACAGAGAATGCTGGGAAGGAGAAGGGTGGAGGCAGAGGAGTTGCCAGCAAACACAGGGAAAAGCAAGATGAGCATGCTGTATTGAGAAAAGCTATATAGCAAAGCATAGCTAAGAAATGTAGGTTAATTTAACTGTAAGAGTTAGCTAGTAACAAGCCTGAGCTATTGGCTGAGCATTTACAATTTACAATAAGTGTCTGAGTGGTTATCTGTGAGCAGCTGTGGAGACACAGAGAAACTCTGCCTACACAGTGGGAGGTTATTTTCAGGAAGCTGGAAGCCCAGACTGGTTGGCCAGTAACATACACAGTTCATGAGAAACAGTTTACAAATATAGAATAAACTCAGAGAAGCTGATAGGCTGGGAAGGGAAAGTAATTATATTTTCAAAATTATTTTCAGCCAGCTCTATGGAAAGAAAAACTGTGATTAAACAGGAAATTAAGCTTCCTTATTCATTTCACTCAGGAGCTACACAATCCTGAAAGAATTCCTGAAAGTACACTTAGGATACAATTACAATATTGACCTCACTACATCCATTGACGTAGCAGATTGATCTTAAAACAAAGGAACAGGGGTCCCTAAGTAGTGTCTGCTTGGCACGCAGAAGGCCTGGGTTGGACTCTCAGTCCCCCAAATAAATAACTAATAAAACAAGAATAAAATGTAAGTTTGAGAAAAAGGGCTAAATTACAGCCTAGCTTCATGACTGGAAGTCAAGAAAGGCTATGTTCCACCCACAGGTTTCTCTGTACCCCACTTTGGTTCCTTCTAACATGACACAGTCTGACAGCACAATCTTCTCCAGGACACAACTGGATCTGGAAGCGTGGATCACGTGCTCAGAATGGTGCACTTAAGAAGGGGTAAGGCAGCCAGGTGGTGATGGTGCATCCTTTAATCCCAGCACTCAGGAGGCAGAGGCCAATGCATCTCTGTGAGACTGAGGCCAGCCTGGTCTACAAAAGCCAGTTCCAGGACAGTCACAGCTATACAGAGAAACCTTGTCTCGAAAAACCAAAAAGAAAGAAAGGATAAAAGGTGGGGGGATACACTTTATGTTATGTGTATTTTAACTATTAATAAAAATAGTTTAAATATGTTTAAACTTAACAGCTTGGGCAGAGAGAAGTTAGGTTTGACTTTAAAACGCTTTCTTTGGCTAGTGAATGTCTCCTCTTCAAGTTCCCAGAAGCAGGGTAGGGAAAGCCTGAGGGGGTGTTGCTCAGGGGGAAAGTGTCTGCTGCACAAGCATGAGGACCAGATCTGAAGCCCCGACACATAAAGCAGGATGTGGTCACACACACACTGTATTCCCAGCCCTGGGGTAAGGTGGGGGGGTATGCAGAGATCTGAGGATCCCTTGGGTTTGCTGGCCATCAGTTTAGCTCCAGGTTCACTGTGAGACCCTGACTCAACATGTCCCTCTGATCTCTGTGTGGATGCACGTCCACACACCATGTATACACTATACGCACACACGCACATGCACACACATGCACACAGGGCACAGTCCAACCTGCCTCTGCAGAAGACAATGCTTACTGCACAGAGTCACATGCCATCTATACAAAATGTAAGCAAGCCAGTTTAGCATACATCTCCCACCAGGCCAACGAGGCACAGCAGCCATTGCTCTTTAAGACTCCATGCCTTCCTCTGGACGTCTGTCATCTTTGGGAGGACGCCCATTAGAAAAGCAAAAACAAAGCCATAAGATGTCACAGTGAGTCAGGCTGGCAGGTGTACCGAGCTTCAGCACTTGGTTACATCTTTGCCAAGGGACACCAAGAGTGCCCTTTAGACCAAATGGGACGGGAACAGATATTGAGTAATAACAAATTGGCCAGGACGTCCCACTTCCCTGGCAGGCCAGGGCTGACTTGAGAGGATGGCAGTGGCATGGTGGTGGCTGCCAGAGATAAACTGGAGAAATGGGTCCGCCGGCCTCCCCTAACAACCACTGCTACGTTCAGTCGGCGAACTCTGACCCAGAGAGGATCCTGTGTAGGTTAATTCACCTGTTCATTTCATGTGGCCAGATCCGTTAGAAAGCTAAAGGGTTTTTGTTGTTGTTTTAACTCTTAAGCCAGCTATGCTGGTTTATACCATCAGTCTCAGCACTTGAGAGGCAGAGGCAAATGGATCCCTGAGTTCAAGGTCAGCTTGGTCTACAGAGCAAGTTCCAGGAAACCCTGTCTCAAAATACCAAAAAATTGAATGAATAAATGAACAAACAAACAAATAAAAAATTTTATTAAGTCAGCTGCAGGGCTCAGGCCTATATACAGACTTAGTACTTCCAAGGCAGAGGCAGGAGGACCACCAAGACCATTTCTTCCTGCTAATATCAGCCAGGGCTTTCTGAGCTGCTGCTGGGGTGGTGAATAAGGCGGGCTGGTGGTGCGGACCAGGAGAGTCCCAAAGGTATGGGCAGGAAGGTGCAGGGGCCTGGCTACTGCAGGGCAGGCCAGAGGCCAAGTGCAGCCAGCAGACACTTACCATTCACCCAGAGTGCGCTCTGTCAAGAGGAAACGCTTGGGAAAGAGCTAGGGAAGCCACCATGAGGTCATGGGTCTGTACCTAACCTACCGAGCTGGGTCCGAGACAGGGCTCCTCCCTCATTGGCTGCCAGGCCATGACAGGCTACCTGAGTGCCCCAGGGCTGTTTTCTCACACAGAAAGTGTGCTGCCACCAACTCACTGGCTGGCCGTGTAGGTTAAACATTGAAAGATGAGACACAGAGAGCATCCATCCTACTTCACCAGTACACACAAACACACAGAGACATACAACCTACACATGCATATATGCCTCTGTACATGTACATGCACACAAGGTGCCTTCTATATACACACACTCCACACATGTATACCAGCGTATAATACACAGTGATATAACACACATATCATACATGTACACACTGTACAAAGACACACCCCTGCACGTGCACACACTGGTACATCCCTTCACATATACCCACAGTTCACACATATATCACATGTACACACATCCTACATATGCATATACAGCAGAGATGCACAGACACCCATATATCTCTAGCACATTATAAACAGTCAGTCCCCACACATGCACGGACGCACACATCATGAGTAACAGGATCTTAAACCACATTGGGGCTTCCAATCTCTTGGTTATGATGACATGGAAATCAATGTGCCACAACAGAAAATTCTTAATTTTTGAAACAAGGTCTCATGGCGATCCTCCTGCCTCAGTCTTCGAGTGCTGGGATTACAGGTGCATGGCCTCAGGATGAGCAGAAACTAGTTCTTGAACCCAATGCAGGAAACACACGGAGCTGATGTGGCAAACACGACCCACATGCACTCACTGTTCTTCATCGTTTGCCCTCTGAGTTTATCCATTTAGATTTGTTCCCTGTGTGCGGCTTACACGCATGCGTGTGGCTTCAATCGTGTATTGTGTGTGATGTGGAACCTCAGGCTGATGTCAGGGTGTTTTCTTGGTCACCTGCCACCACACTACTGGGACAAGGTCTCTCCTAAATTTGGAACTCACAGATTCAGCTGGACTGGTGGGCTAGTGGCCTCAGGGACATTTGTGTCCCCGCCTCCTCAGTCCAGGATCGCAGGCGAGTACCATTTTATACTACTTCTCGGGGTCTCAGCTCAGGTCCTCATGCTTAGACACCAAGCACTTTAGAGCCACAGCCACCTTCCCCAGCCCTTTGTGGGTAATTCTTTAACTTCTCTACCTGAGCATTGACCGCCAGCTCCCTTGCCTCCCCACACAGGAGCTCAGAACAGCTGTGGCGCTCTGAAGGCTCTATTCTTTTCAACAGGCCTCTTGACCACTGCCAGAGGACATGGGCCTCATTAAATACAGAAATCTGCTGTTGGGGTATGAGGCGGGAACCTCAAAGGAGCAGCAGGAGCTCACAGAGGCGATCACTCCATATGCAGGCTAAGAACTCACAGACTCAAAAGCCAGGCCTCTGAGGTCCACAAGGAAGGAGGGAGGAGGGAAGGTAGGAGAAGCCACACTCTTCACAACTGGCCTGAAGCTCACACTAGGCGTGATGCAGAGCACGGGGAAGTATTTAAGAACCAATGACCACATTCCGCATGCTACACCAGTTTTCTTTTTTAAACACTGTCATCTACATATAAGGGGCATGTGTGACAGACCTGTAGCAAAGCTTATATGGAATCAGTGTGTTAAGGCCTGAGCCAGGCAACAGAACTGTCACAAATCCTAGATGGCTTTAGTCCCCAAAGTATAACTGGTAGCTCAGTGTTCTTCAGAAGTCACATAGGAGTGAGGAGCTGCCATTGACAGTGGACTGAATGTCAGCTCTTCCCCGACACTACCTTCCTGAGATCTCTGGAGCCTCACACCAGGTGGGTCCTCCTCAGCTGGAGCTGACTGGCTCCAGATTGGCTGCTGAAAATTTAGGCCAAGCCACACAAGTGCTCCTACAAGCACATAAGACTCTGGAGTGGGGCCTGGAGGTGGCTCAGCTGACAACAACTCAAAGGACCTAAGTCCAACCCTGGGACCTCTCCTCCACACGTGTGCCATAATGACCGCCACCCCTCCCCCATACATAAGTAAATGTAGTAAGATCCTGGATTGCATGCCAGATGGGCAAGTTCTTGCAGTCAGTGACCAACCAGGGGCAAGAACACCGAAGGATGTAATTCAGAGTCCCAGATGGGATTGGAGGTCACAGCTCTCCGTGGACATATGGCTGTCTTGCTCTCATCAGTATTGGCCTGGTTTTATCTTATCTCTGCTGTTCGCTTCCCTGGTTCTGAAACAAGCTGGGTACAGGAGTCTGTACAGGTGGATGTGTAGGAGAGGCTGTTACCAGTACGCAGGAGTGTACCGTCAAACAGGCCCGTCTTGCTCTGTTCTCTCTGAAGCTTGTCCTGGGATACTCGGGCAAAGAGCAGGGCACTGCAGCTGATACACAGAGCACTGGAAGAGCAGGACTCAAACACAACAAGGTTCTGTGCTTAGCCCCGCAGTGGCTTTTGAATAGCCCTGGTCCAGCCAGCCAGCTGCCACTCAGTGAGACAAAGGGCAGGAACTGGCGACCTGCAGTCACAGGAAGACTGATTTAATTTCTTATTTGGGGATTTGAACCCAGGACTCTGACACTGAGCTGCACTCCCAGCAAAGCTCAGTCCTTGTTCTTTTCGGCAGCACTGCGGGGCTGAACCCGGCCTAGTATATGCCAGGCAAACTGAGCTCTACCCTCAGCCCTGTGCTGCATCTTTTAAGGACACAAAACACTTTTACTGTCAATTGTCAAATGCGTCTGCGTGGGCCACAGAGGATCCAGGCTCCAGCTCACATGTGGCTAAAGGATGGGTTTAGTTTGTATGGACACAGACTATCCAACCATGCAATTTCAAATAAAGAAAACATAATGTAACCTAAAAAATCAAAAGTGCAGGGCAATGTTGCCATTGGCAGGAAGGCATTCAGAAACACCTGGAGACATTTATGCTATACTGGCATATACTGGACTAGAGACCAGGATGCTAACAACCATCTTAGAGTGCCCAGATCAGGGCCCACCTCCACCCAGATGCCCGCCGTGCCGTGGCTGAGACACTCCCATGCAGAGGGTGCAGGGTGCAGAGGAGCAGGGTTGCAGGGTTCCATCTCTGGCTTACAAACAGAAAGAAAAAAGAACAACAAAAATAGCCCATTCTCAATGGAACAAAAATAACCAGTGTTTGTTCCTTTTATGCCTTTGAAGCAGAGGAAATCCCTTTCAGAAGCTGGCCTGCAGCCTTCCGGCCACATCTCAGGGGTCCCAGAAGCCACAAGGTCACATCTAAGTAAACTGTGCCATGGAAAATGGAATCAAGAGGATTAAATTCGAGAACCAGAACAGCATGCTTCCAGCTACCTCAGAACTCTCTACCAGGTGACCTCCACACATAACAGGGGTCTTTTAAACAAGGAAGAGAAGGGACTGGCCATTGGCTGAGCAGCCACATGCCTGCCCCACACTCAGAAGTGGAGTCTGAATTAAACCTGCTGCTCCCACAATGAGCATGCTCAGTGCTCCTGCTTTCCATGGCAATCTGTCTTCCAGCATACCAAGGCCCTGAGACATCTAGCTGGGGAGTCACCAGAAGCACCAGCAAGAAAGGATCTGTCACGTGCATAAAAGTAACACTTTGGGGGCTGGAGAGATGGCTCAGAGGTTAAGAGCATTGCCTGCTCTTCCA
>LOEQ01002893.1:24538-37027 GCA_001685075.1 Bramus lutescens | reverse complement strand
ATGGTTGTGAGCCACCATATGGTTGCGGGAATTGAACTCAGGACCTCTGGAAGAACAGCCAGTAGCCTGTGCTCTTGACCGTGGAGCCAACTCTCCAGTCCTACTTGTATTATGTCTTAATAAAATGCTGATTGGCCAGTAGCCAGGCAGTAAGTAGAGGCAAGGCAATGAGAATACTGGAAAGAGGGAAGTTTAAGTCCCCAGCTGAGACCCAGATGCAGAGGAAGCAAGATGTGACTGCCTGGCCAAAAAAGGTACCAAGCCATGTGGCTAATTCCAAAAAGAATTATGGGCTAATATAAGTTATAAGAATTAATAAGAAGCCTGTGCTACTAAGCCAATCAGTTTATAACTAATGTAGGCCTCTGTGTGATTCTTGGGAACTTAACGGCTGCAGGACCAGGTGGGACAGAAAAACTTGGTCAACAAATGATGCCCAATGTGTGGACAACTGCATCCACCTAAGGCCTGAGAAAGCTTGGGAAGTTAGTCTAGACAGAAAAGAATAGAGCTAAGCACAGCTTCTTGATAGCAGCACTTTCTCAGGTGGGCTCTGCTTGCTAGAGGCAAATGCATCTCATTTAAGAGAGACTTCCTGACTCAGCTTTAGCTGTAAAACCTTGCAGCTCTTTTAAGAGGTCCTGTCATGAAACACTTAAATGGTGTTGATGAAAAGCTAACCACATGCTTTTTGGTGGTGGCAGACACCTTGAAACACCACAGAGTTGTGGCAATAAACATGGCTCTGATTGGTACCTCTGCCATGAGGCTGGAATCTCAGAAAGCTAAGGAATCCAACCGTCAAAGCCATGGCTTTAATCCTACCTATATTGCTTAGCAAATTAAAGACTCATATAATCAGAAAAAGAGAGATATACAGTAAAGATAGGTTCAAAGTCAAAGTAAACGTCTAAATGGTTTACTTTTTTCCTGTTATTTCTATATACCCCTTTTTCTTTTCAGAAAGAGAGCTCCAAAATATAATCTCCTTTGAATAGTATTTTCTCCACCATGGCCAGTAACCACTTGCAACCAGCTCCCTGAACAATGGAAAACATCTATAATCCACTGAAAAGCCAAAACCACCCATACCCCACCTTTTGGGAATATGTGTGTCATGTATTATAGACTGTTTCCTGTAGACCTGAGGTGATGGAGGAGACCCTGAGGAAACAGAGATAATGGTCAGGTCCCAGGGAATCCATCTGTTGTCCAGTCTGGTGTGATGGGACAATGCAAGGCTATCTGAAGTCCTAGCTGGAGTAGTCTAATAGGCTGAACCATCTTAACTAACTGTCTGATAGGCCAGGCAGGAAGTATAGGCGGGTCAACCAGACAGGAAGTATAGGCAGGGCAATGAGAATGGAAAGGAGGAAGCCCATTCCTCGCAGTCCAGCCCAGACCACCGAAGAGGCAANTTATAACTTATGGAGATCTCTATGTGACTTTCTTTGGGGCATGCCGGCTGTGGGTTACTGGGTGGGACAGAAACCCCAACAAGCCGGCCCTCATGCTACAAGTAATGCCATCTCATGAAAGTATTCCTAAGAACACTTTAAGTGCTAAAATTATCTTGAGTAAAATTGGTCTCTGGACCAGTCTTAAATTCCTATAAAATGTCACCGTGAGCTAAAGTTTCACAGCTGGACTGTAACTGTTTCTCTCTGCTTCTGCAGACAATGCTTGCTGGTTGCTGGTGTCCAGAGCTGCCTTTCTTTATAGGTCTCAACTGCATCCTTTGCCCTTAAAAATGCAAACCAACTGGTGATTGGGTTTACTTCTCACTAATCTGCTTGGGACAGACCTGTTAGCATTTGATAAAGACTTCATTCAACTTATTCAGGCCTCTTAGGAATTCCTCTCTTCAGGCACCCTGTAACACTGGAATATTCATTTTGCTCTTAAGCTCCCAACCTATCTTGCTCCTCTCCAGGAACTGATTGAGACCTCCACAATCCAGAGGTGCCCCTACCCCATCCACCTGCACTGCCAGGCCAAGAGCAGACAGACCTGGCTGGGTAATCTTGAAGAAGTTGCTTTCTCTTGGTGGCTTATTCTTGGGCCAGGTGCCAGTGCCTGCATTGTTGATCAACACATCCAGTCTCCCCGTACTCCTTGAGCAGAAAGTCATGGATGGATGCTGCGGATGCTGGGCAGGTCATCAATATCCAGTTGGTGGAAGAGCGGGTTCAGACCCTCTGCCTGCAGCTGCTGCACGGTAGCCTGGCCCCGTGCCTGGTTCCGGGCCGTGAGCACCACATCCCCGGAGAACTTTTGGCACAGGCTATGCGTGATCGCAAAGCCGATGCCCTTGTTAGCGCCAGTTACCAGAGCTACGTGGTTGCTAGATGCCATAGCTGAGTGGGCAGTGAGAGGCTCTTGCCAGAAGAACTCACTCAGCCTACTCTGGGCTACTAAGATGTTGTTGGACTTGAGACTCTGTGAACATCTGGAGGATTGTGTGCCTGGGAACCTTTGGCCCAGAGCCCAGACACCTGAACAGTTTTGGGTACTGCCCTTAGCATGACTCAGTGGATCTTCAGAGCCAATGAGATGAGTGAGTCTGAGTTAGTGATGGGTGAGGTGTCCATCTCACAGCAAGACATCTTAGTCTCTCCATGGCCAATTGTTTTTGTTGTTTGTTTGTTTATTTCGGGACAGGGTTTCTCTCTGTAGCTTTGGAGCCTGTTGTGGAACTAGCTCTTGTACACCAGCCTGGCCTCGAACTCACAGAGATCCACCTGCCTCTGCCTCCTGAGTGCTGGGATTAAAGATGTGTGCCACCACTGCCCTCAGGCCAGTTGTCCTTCTTGGTGAGTGTTTAACCAGTGGTGGTAGACGTTGGTGCTGTGCATGGATTTGGTTTTACAACAGTTTACCCCAAGAGAAACTGGATAGTTTGCACCAGTCAGAACATGGAACGTGTTGATAGTTAAAACAAGGGAGAAACTGGATAGTTTGTACCAGTCAGAACATGTCGATAGACAGTTAAAACAAGGGAGAAAGGTGTGGCCAGATTATAGAGACCCCGGGATCTCTCTAAACCTAGAGCTTTCTCTTGAAGGACTTTTAGAAGGTCATGGCTGACTTGGAAAGGAAAAAGCAGGGAAGTCCAGGCTTTGATAAAGAGCCCTGGAGGTTCCTGGCAGCTGCTCACCTGGCAACCAAGAACTGTTCAGTTGGTCATGGAAGGTTAGGTCTGATCTTTCACATCTGCTTCTGTGCCTTCAACTTTCTGAGGCTCCCCGGGGCTTCCTCATCTCCATGTGAGAAATGGGATCTACCCTGGCCAATGTCTGTTCTTCCTGGAGTTTATAACCTTTCTCTGTAGTGGAGTAGGTTTTCACAGCTAGTGTAGAAGGAGCTGGAAGGAATGAGTGGGGACCTGATGGACGCTCCCTGCTTGTATGAAAGAAAGACAACTGCAGGAAATACTCTTAAGTCATCATAGGCTTACACTTTGGGTACTAGATAGCCGTCATTGACTCTGCAGGTCAGAATGACAGCTTCCCAGGCAGAGGGCAGTCCTTGTAGAGTACTTTAGAGGGCTTCAGGGTGCACTGCTTTGTTTAAATTTTAATAAAGAATTATATTAGTATCTATTGCACATGGAGCACATTCCCCTTCTGTTCCCACCTCATTAGTTCCCTCTCTCCCCCAGTTCACCTTCATTCTGCTTTCCCGTCATGTAGGCTTTAATATATCTCTGTTAAGTCTTGATCCATAAGTGGGAAAAGGCATGTGATGTTTGTCATTCTGAGGCTCATTTTGGTGCTTAATGGGATTACCTCCAAGTTGCATCCATTTCCCTGTAAATGACAAAACTCTGTTTTTCTTTATAGTTGGAAACTTCCATTGTGTGTGTGCCCATTCCTCCATTATCAGTGCCTAGGCCGGTCCCATAACTTAGCACTGGGAACTGTGACTCGGTAAGCACTGGCGTGCTAGTGTCTCTCCAGTAACGCTCAGTGCGCTGGCTGAACACCCAGGACAATAGCAGACTAGCAGCATAGACGGATTCTTCATTTTCTGAGAAATCTCCTATCATAGTTAGGGTTTATTGCTGTGAGACAATAAAAGCATGACTCTGACAACTCCTATAAAGAAAAACATTTATTAGGGGCTGGCTTGCAGTTCAGAGGTTTAGTCCATTTCCATCATGCAGGCAGAGCTGGTGCTGGAGAGGAGCGGAGAATTCTGTGTATGGATTGGCAGGCAGCAGGCAGAGAGAGTCCCTGGGACTGGCTTGAGCATCTGAAACCTCAAAGCCCATCCCCAGTGACACACTTCCTCCAAGAAGGCCACACCTCCTCAAAGAAGAACACGCCTCTTAATAGTGCCTCTTCCTATGAGCTTGTGGGGGCCACTTTAATTCAACCCACACTATTCCATGATGCTGTCAGTGGTGACTGGACTAGCTCATGTCCCTGCTAGCAGGAGCTATGGTTTCCTTCCACTGCTACTTACTTTCCTTTAAATTTTATGTATGTATGTATGTATGTATGTATGTATGTATGTATGTATGTATGTATGTATGTATGTATGTATGTATATGTATGTATATATGTGTGTATGTATGTATATGCATGTGTGTATGTATATNNNATGTATGTATGTATATATGTGTGTATGTATGTATATGTATGTATATGTATGTATATATGTGTGTATGTATGTATGTATATATGTGTGTATGTATATGTATGTATGTATATATGTATGTGTTTATTTATTTTGTGTGTGTGTATGTGTGTATGTTTTGCACACCTGAATGTATGTGCATCATGCGCATGCCTGGTGCCCATGGAAGCCAGAAGAGCGTGCCCGATTTCCGGGACCGGAATTACAGACAGTTGTGAGTCTCCGTGTAGCTACTGGGAACTGAACTGCAAGAGCAGCCAACGCTTCTAAGTGCGGAGCTATCTCTCCAGCCTCTATTTGTTTCCTTAGTCCCTGTCATTCTGACCTGGGTAAGATGGATTTTCAGTGTAGTTTTAATGTACATTTCACTGATGGCAAACGAGGGTGAGTATCATCATATGTTTACTGGCCGTCAGTATTTCATCTTTTGAGAATTTTCGGTACATGTTGTTACCCAATGTGTTGACTGGGTTGTTGAATTTCGTTTTGTTTAGGCTTTTGAGTTTTTTAAAATATATATTCTAGCTATTAATCTTTGGTCAGACATACACTGAGCCAAGATCTCACATTCTGTGGGCTGTCTCTTCACTCCAGCACTGTTTCCTACACTATGAAAAAGCCTTTTAATTTCATGAGGTACCATTTATCCATTTCCTGAGGGACCAGAGTCCTATTCTGAAAGTCCCTACCTGTGCATATGTCATATAGCTTTTGCCCTACGTTCCCCTGGTCTCTTCTTTCCTTCCTCATTTCCTTTTCTTTCTTTTGACTTTTCAAGACAGGGTTTTAACAGCCTGGTTGTCCTGGAACTCACTTTGTAGAACAGGCTTGACTTTGAACTAACAAATATTCATGTTTCTGCCTCCAGAGTTCTGCGATTGAAGGCATGTGCCATCATGCCTCAGGTCTTATATTAAGATCTTTGTCCACACAGTCTTAGTGTGAATGGAAGTCTCTCTTCACTTAGCATGATGCAATCTACAGGTTTGTCTTGTATAGTTTTGTTAAGTTGAGAGGTGTTCCCTTCATTCCTAACCTCTTCTGAGTTTTTAATTATAAAGCAATGGGAGATTTTGTCAAAGGCTTTTACTGAATCTGTTGGGATGACCACATGATTTCTGTTCTCAAGCCCATTGCATGATATATTACATTTATTGACTTCCATACATTGAATTATTTGTGCTTCTTTGGAATGAAGTCAATGATGGACCAGCCTGGCTCCATGTTAGGGTTGGAAGCCATTTTGTTACAAGGTTGGAACAAGTTTGTTTCTGTTTACTGAAAAACTCAAGTTTGCTTTAATCTATTTCTCAGATTTGACTTGCTGCCCTATGGCGTTTGGGTCACACTTTATATGTATCCTGAGCTCTACCCTGATAAAAATCAGATGTTCTGCCAAGGAGTCTTGAGCTATCTTGATATGTTTTGCCAAGATGACCTGTTAAGTAATTGTATCCTGCTGTCTGCTTCTGTAAATTTGCTTGCTGAGACCTTAGGTCATCACCTTCCTTTGAAAATGCCCGGTCTGCACCTTTTCCCTAAAAAGAGAGTCCTGACAAGACAACCCATACTTCTCTCTCGAATCCTGCTTTGGAGTCTTATGGATCGTGAATAAAGCTTACTTAATTGGCCTTCATTTGGGTAGTAGTCTTCATCCTTTCTCAGTGGGATCAACATTCTTGGAGGCTCCAGCGAGATTAGACCCCCAATCCAATTTTGGGGACTCTTTGTTCCAGTCCTTCAGGATTAAAAAGCTACTTTCCCTTAGGGTGCACACCTTGAAGAAGTTTCAAGGCCGAAGGACGTGTTCTTAATTCTTCCAACTACCAAGGTGAATAGCTGAGACAAAACTTTTATATATGAAAAAGAATCAGTCAGCTCTATTTTAAATCTTCAGGGTACATACCCACTCATCAATAGTTTTTCATATCAGGAGGCTGAGGGTAGAAATGGGTATAAGGAATTAATTATCACCTTTGGTCGTCAACCAATCTTAGCAGAAAGGCACATGAGCTAGTGACAATCGGGCTGCTTTGTTCTTGTTCCCTGACATTAACAAGTTCCTTACTCAACTATGTACCTTTCTAAAACTTTAGATTGTCTTCTTGGGTTTTTCACCTCAGAGCTATTTGACAAAAATCATCTTCGTCTAACTTTAAGTTATTTTTAAAGCTTTGTGTCAGATATGCTGCACCTCAAAACCTGTGAACACATCTCCCAACATTAAGATTAGAATTTCAGCTGGCCAGGATTCCGAAACTCAGCTGTTTTTCTTAATCGGTAACCCAAGCCACAGTCTATTCGGCTCCTCAATAGTAATTCATGTTTTCTGGCCATGTGACACTTCCTTGCTTACAGTTTTTTTGTCATCAAAACTGTATTTAAACTAACATTATTGTTGTCAGTTAGTACAGCCTAAGAAGAAATCGTCTTCACAGTAATCCACAGGTAAAAATGCCCAGTAGAATGGAGATAAACACCACATTACAGGCAGTGGGGATCTCCCCACACTCATTTACACTATGCCAGATACCAGAGAAACACAGCAGCATCAAACATGTAAAGGCACAGCCGAAGCAAAAGGCATCTGGAGCCTATGGTCTCAGGGCCTTGTCTATCCGAGATTTACCCAGCAGGGATTTTCCTCCGGGTGGAAACTGCCACCTGCTGCTCCTCTGACATGGCCACCAGCACAAACCCTGGGTCCTTGGAAAAGGCCAGTAGCCTATATCAGAAAGATTGGATCCAGGGGCCTCTGGATGGTCACCTTGCCTGTGGGCCATAGTGGCTACTACAGGTTCTTGAGAAATCAGCCAGACTTACACTGGGACAAAGTCTAATGGCCCCACATGCAGCAGTCCCTGCTCAGGGATGAAAATCATTGGTGCTTATCACGTCCTCATTTAACTCAATACTAAGCTCTCCTTCTAGACAAAGACAGACTGACTTGACAAGACCTGAAAGATGTCCCTCTTACTGATGGGGACATGGACCAGCAATTTGGTCAAAGAAGGAGTCAGGTATGCAGGGATGGTGGTGGTTACAGGCCAACGAGAAGTCACTGGGTAAAAGCCCTACTCAGGGACACATCTGCCCAGAAAGCAGAAATAATAGCACTCAGTCTCTAAAATGGGCTGAAGGAGAAAAAGTATGTATACAGATAACTGATTTGCTTTTGTTATGGCTCATGCTCATTGACGAATATATAAGCAAAGAGGCCTTTTGACATCAGAAGAAAACCCATAAAAAATAAACAGAGTAGTTATGCAGCTTTGGGAGAGCATCTGGCTATCTGTCAAACTGGCAATGGTCCATTGGCCAGGTCACCAAAAAGACCACAGCCTACAGACCCAAGATAGTAACTATACAGATCAGGTTGCCAGGGGTAAGATTCTAGGGGAACCCAAACCCAGACTGTCCTGGAATTGTTGGCCATCCCATAGCCCCTTCTCTACCTCGATAAGGATGTTCCCAAACATAACTCATTGAAGATTATCATAGTCTATATTATCTAAATGCACTAGAGACTGGTGGTGATTGGGTTATCTTCTGCCTTATGTACTAAGACTCCCTTGTCCCTTGTGCTCAGAAAATTTCATCCCATATGAGATAGTCTCTGGGCAACCACTCTTGTCACCACTTGGCAACACAGAGGCTGTTGTCGGATTGTCTCACTCCAATCTCCGTGTCCTTAAAAAAATTACAGTTAACTCTGGATACAATCTTTTCTCAGGTCCAGGCTGCACAGCCTGTTGGGTACCATCCACCTGGCCATCCATTCCAGCCTGGTGATGCTGTGTTAATCTGCTGCTTCAGAACTGACCAATGGGGATGGAGAGATGGCTGAGGGGTTAAGAGCATTGGCTGTTCTTCCAGAGGTCCTGAGTTCAATTTCCATCATCCACATGATGGTTCACAACCATCTGTAATGAGATCCGGTACTGGTACTCTCTTCTGACACAAAGGCAGAATATTATACATAATAAATAAATAAACCTAAAACAAAACAGAAACAGCAACAATGAACCCTGAATGGATAGAACCTAGAAGAAAAGGACCTTACATCATGAATCTCCTGATTCCTACCTTGTTATGGGTGCTGGTCTTCCCACCCGGATTCATCACTTACACTTCGAGAAGGTACCTGAGGACCCGACAGAAGGAGAAATAGGCCACCAGACATGGACAATCACTACTGAGCATGACCCTCTTAAGTTTAAGATCTCTAAATTGGGTGGTGGTGGTTGCTCACCTTTAATCCCAGCACTCAGGAGGCAGAGGCAGGCAGATCTCTGTAAGTTCAAAGCCAGCCTGGTCTAGCGAGCAAGTTCCAGGACAGGTTCCAAAACTACACAGAGAAACAGATAAAGCAAAAAAATTTAAGACCTCTAAGGTTTAATGTTTTGTTACTGATCTGTTCTTGTTTTCTTTTATTGCCATATATGCCATAAAGATAGTTCTAACCTGTTGGATTATAATCATGCTCCTAACCTCTAGCTATGATAATCTCCATCAACCTCCTACCTGCAACTGGGAACTTGATTAACAACAACTGGGGAAATATGGGGTCAACCCAGGCTGAGCAGTGACTTTTTTGATTTATTTGACTTAGGTTGTACCGACAATGCTTGGCTTAGCTATGGGTTTGGGATGGATCAAGTTGCCTGGCATGGTGCACACCCAAGAAAAGAACATACAGATGCTTGTGTTTGTAGCCAGGTTAGTCAAGAAAGATGCTTACAAGACACCCAAATGGATGTCTGCCCAGCTCACGAGGCTTTCTCTTGTGCTGAGAATAGTGAACCTGAATATGACTTTGCTTCTTGGAGTTGTGTAACTATACGATCCTGGGGAAAAAACTCCAAATTTGATTTATTACTGTAACCTGAAACCCTACTGAGATCAGTCTCAACTGTGAGCAAGGGTCATGCAATTCATCCTATAATCTTTACACCCAAAATGTGGAACATGTATGATTCCCCGTGGAATGTCAGATGAATCTTAAGACTTAGTTTACATTCCCCTGGACATGATCCTGGCACCCTTGTTACAATTCAAAGAAAATGTGCTCAACCAGAAATGCCAGAACCATATGAAAACATCTCCTAGTGCCCAGATTTCCCTACCACATCCACTTCCTGTCATAGCATGCCCACAACCTACCACAACACGCATACATCCTAAGGGCTTGCCAATGTTGTCAGACCTATCTCAGCTCTACTACATGGTCCTCATTCCACCCACACTTCCACACACACTTTATACACCTTGCCACCACTCTAAATGCAAAGACCTCCAATACCCACATCCACTCTCCTGATAGAGATTCCCCACTCAACTATGCTCCCAGTAGCCTTTTCCTTCCTTAATCATTCTGCACCTAACCTAACATGAATGTTTGTTGGGCCCCAAATCCCTTGCTATGTGGGGATGGCTTACAACCTGTCTCCTGCAGCATGACCACAAGTCCTTGCTGATACTTGTTCCTGGTCCCAGGCCCAAACAACCCTAGGTGATATACACGGACAGGGACTATGGGTTTTGTTCAATGTATCAGATCATTTGGCATCTCTTTATTTGGGTAATTGTGTGGCCATTGTATGAAACCTGTTGCTGGTACTGAGCACAAACGTTTATTTCTTCCTGCCCCTTTCAGATGCCTGGTAGGCCTGTCCCAATGGTTTTATGGATTGCTTATCAGTCTCCTGCATGGTACATGGAACATATCCATGTTTTTGTATTCTCACTTATATCACCCCTCAAACTTATATTTATAATGTGGATGTGGGCCACTCACACCTGACTAGAACATCAGACATTTCCTGGACCAAGTGGGCAGCTCCCATTTTAATTCTACTTTTAGAGTGGTTGCAGGTATAGCTGGCTCAGAGGCACTAGGAACATTGGCACTAAGCCTACAGGATCAAGGGTTCAAAACCCTAATTGACCAAGTTAAACAGGATTTGGGTTTTTTGGAAAACTCAGTCTCTACATTATAATCACATGTTGACTTATAGACAAAAGTTTCTGTCCTGTGCCCCACATTGGGCACCATATTTAGCATATCTTATAAAAACCCAAAGGCAGATATGGGGATTCAACCTGAATGTCAGAAAAGCAAAAGAGTCAGCCACTGGCTCTTATCTTTACCTCAGTCTGAAATGGCGATCCTGCCTCCAGGAATCTGAGAATGAGACTGTGTCTGAGAGCTGTCTCTTCCTGTTTTATAATCCTCTCTAGTGCTAGGATTAAAGGTGTGCACCACTACCATCTGGTTTCTATGGCAAACTAGTGTGACTGCTGAGGATTAAAGGTGTGTGTTACCATTTTCTGGTCTGTAAGGCTGGTCAGGGAGGCTGTTTTACTCTCTGAACTTCAGGTGAGCTTTATTTATTAAAATACAAATGAAATATCACCACATAGACTCTTTGGCAGGAATAGTATTATGAAACAGGAGAGGTTTCAACTTGTTCTTCATGAAACAAGGAAGGCTATGTGTGGTCCTGGGAGAAACCTGCTGTTTGTACCCTAACCAATGGAGGTAGTTAGAGCAACCCTAGGTATGGTGAGAAATGGTCTTAAAACCAAACACTTAGATTACCAAAGAGGAAATAATTGTACCGATTGTGGGGCCCAGGGCAACCTGGCTACACATATGGGGCCCATATTTCACAGATACCATGGCAGGCTTGATATAGTCCAGCTAAACAGTAGGCCTAAATTTCTCGGTTTATTGGCCTGCAGCATTGGGTTCCAGGAAAAGCCATAAGCTGACACTATCCAGGGAAGGCAAGCAGCCAAAGGAAAGTATTTGATATTCTAACCATCAGATAAGATTAGGTAAGATCACCAGATATCTCTGAGCCCAGGACTCACCTATTTTCCTTTTGCCAATATCTCTAGACAAATAAGAGCCAATCAGTTCTGCATGTATAGAAGCCTGATCTATAATTTTCCTTTGCTATTGTCATCGCCTTTAGCTGACTTTGATTTAAGGGTTACACTGATGTTGTGAAAAGCTCGATAGGATTCTTTTTATTTCCAGTGCATGAAATAGTTTGAGAAACGTGGACATCAATTCAACGGCCTGGTAGCATTCACCAGTGAATCCATCTAGGTCTGGACGGTGTTTTTAGTTGGGAGATTTTTTTCAAAATTATTGCTTCAATCTTGTTCTGTGTTATAGAGCTGTTTAAATTATTTACTTTGCTTAGCTTTAGTAGGTCATACGAGAATAGCCTATTAAACACTCATTTGACAATGAAATAATGAACCCATGATCAGCAAGCTCAGAATGGGCTCCGTATTGGGAGGTGAGTTTTCTTTAGATTGTGCACTGAAGGAATAAGTACAAAAGGACTTCAAGTCCCATTTTACTGCTGTATCCTAGGTGGCCACCACCAGCAAGTGTTCATTTAAATCTAAAGTTAGTCAGAATTAGTGAAATTAGGAAATGCAGCCTTATTTGCGGTAGTCATGTGGGAGGTGTCTAATGTTTGTGTGTCGGTGGCCACTGTGTACCAGTACATACACAGAATATTTCTGTCACTGCCCAACGTTCTGCTGTTCAGTTTTGCACCACACAGACTGCAATTCGTGTACCATTTTGGATAATTTTTCAATTCGTTTCTTAACAAAAAGTTAATAACAAGAAAAACCCCATTTTCCCCCTGAAAGACCCTCGGCGAGTGTCTTCCTTCTGGGGAGACCCTTCCCAAGGAACAGCGAGACCACTTATGCGGATGCAAACAGCAAGAGGTGGTTTATTGATTACACAGGCGCTTGTGGATGCTACAGCTTTCGGATAGCTGAGCATGTCAGGCTGAAATCAGGAGTTGCTTATATATG
>LOEQ01002892.1:250727-264381 GCA_001685075.1 Bramus lutescens | reverse complement strand
GGGGGGGGCAGAAACAGCATCCCGCAGCCTTGTTAAGTTTGTTAAGTGGAGTGAGGCCAGGAGCCTCAGAATCATCTGCTCAATGTCAGCTCGGTGCTACCAGCTGTTAGCATCTGGATGGTGGGAGTTGACCCAACAGAGCACAGAGCACTGGCAAGCATCTTCTCCCCAGCCTCCCCTTTATCTATTTTCCAGCTGGGATGGCGAGTGGCCCAGGAGAACCCACGAAGCTGACTGGGGAAATGGCTAATGCCTTCTAGGTACAGAGCAATGTTGGGGAGAGGCAAAATACATGAAAGGGGGGATGGTACACTCAAGTGACGTCACAGGAGACACCTGCAAGGCTCGGGCTGCTATGAACAGACAGTGCTGGAAGAGTGGCTGCCCCAATGCAGGCCTGCAAGAGGAAGNGGGGGGGGCAGAAACAGCATCCCGCAGCCTTGTTAAGTTTGTTAAGTGGAGTGAGGCCAGGAGCCTCAGAATCATCTGCTCAATGTCAGCTCGGTGCTACCAGCTGTTAGCATCTGGATGGTGGGAGTTGACCCAACAGAGCACAGAGCACTGGCAAGCATCTTCTCCCCAGCCTCCCCTTTATCTATTTTCCAGCTGGGATGGCGAGTGGCCCAGGAGAACCCACGAAGCTGACTGGGGAAATGGCTAATGCCTTCTAGGTACAGAGCAATGTTGGGGAGAGGCAAAATACATGAAAGGGGGGATGGTACACTCAAGTGACGTCACAGGAGACACCTGCAAGGCTCGGGCTGCTATGAACAGACAGTGCTGGAAGAGTGGCTGCCCCAATGCAGGCCTGCAAGAGGAAGAGCGAGCCCCTTCCTCCACACCCTTCCTCACATGTTTCTTCTGTTTGTCTACTTTGGAGTCACGGTCTTGAGAAGAAATCAGTACACAAGCATCACCGCTGCAGAAACAAACTCATTCTTCAAACTCAGAACTAACACAGTCATTAGGATTATGTTTGTCCAGCAGAAAGTAGATACAGCCCTCCGTGGATTTAGATTCTTCATAACAGCACCCGGTCTATCAGAGAAACCTAATAGCCCATGAACAAATGAGCAATTTCCTAAAACTCAGGGGTTATCCATTTTTAAAAAAATATATCTCTATCCCCAAGTGGTTAGTAGTAGAGTTACATAATACTGAAGACACTATATAAGGGTGTCGTGAAACGGTAAGGCCTTTAAACAGCACAGAAACCCTAGAAGAAGCTCGCATGGCCAGTTTTGGAGCCCCTTGAAATCCTATTAGGAAGAATCAAACTGGACACAGGGTTCTATGTCTCCAATCTCAATATTCAGGAGGCAAGGCAGGTGAGTCTCTGAGTTCAAGGTCAGGTTGGTATACGTGATACATTCCAGGTTGGACAGAGTGAGACTCCTTGTCAAGAGAGGAGGAGGAAAAGGAAGGGGAGAGGAGAGGCTGAAGGAAGGAGAGAGGGAGGGAGAAGGGCTAAGGAGGGGGAAGAGAGAGAAAGGAGAGGGAGAGGGGGAGGAGAGGGGATCAGATTCCATGGGTTCAGCGCATGGTCCTCCTTTCAAAAGTAAAAAAATCTGAAGGAAAAGGACATGGGGATAGTAACCTCTACATGCTAGGGAAGCTGGGCTAGCTCTCGTATTGACACAAGGAGAAACCTGATTTCTAATATCCAGATTCCCATGTGCAAACGTAGAGCTGTTGGTCACTGTTTGAAAGAAAATGGACCCCACAGGGAGAGGCACTATTAGGAGGCGTGACTTTGTTGGAGTGGGTGTGGCTGTGGGCGTGGGCTTTGAGGTCTCATATACGACAAGCCATGCCCAGTGTCTCAGTTCACTTCCTGTTGCCTTTTGATGAAGATGAAGCCAGAACCAGGTCTGCCTGCATGCTGTCATGCTCCCCACCATGATGATAATGGTCTGAACCTCTAAAACTGTACGCCAGCCCAATTAGATGCTTTCCTAATTAGATGCCACAGCCAGTTGTCTCTTCATAGCAATAGACAGTCACTAAGTCATGAAGTACATTTCTTATGGGGGAGGAGCAGGCTCTATTTCCCAGAGGGAGGAGCGGGCTCTTAGAGCAGGGTGCAGTCCTCCCATCCAGCCCACCTCAGTCTGCTAAGAATGGCAGACACACACTGTGGTTCTCAAAAAACCTCCAGCTCACTGGACAATTAAAAAATGTAGGCCATGCATACTGTTTTATGGGACAATTTGGAGCAATGCTACAATATTACAATAATATGTAAAAAATAATGTTCCTGAATTAGGAAAAAAATCCACACAGGCAAATGTAATCTAATTGAGTAATTTAAAACGTACTAACTGCTTGAAGGAATATAATGCACATATAATAACTTCACTACAGGACAAATAACTCTATCGTGTTTATTCTGGCACTCTGATAATGATTAGCAATTGATAATAGTTTTAAAAGAAACACACATGCACACTCATAGCCAATACACACATGTGAAAACATGGGTTAAGATCAGGCAGCACGGCAGAAAAATTCTCAGAATCCTTCTCAACAGACTAGCACTCCCAGCATGCCTCGCATTATCTGGGGCAAAGTCTTTTGTTATCCAAAGACCTGTATTATCCTAGCATTTCCTAACATTGATTTTAAATTAAGTCAAGCTAGTTCTCTTGGGCAGCAAGCATAAACACAAAACATGGAAATTATTTAACCAGGGACTTGATGAGAAATGTTTGCTTGGCAGCCGCATGGCAATATTAAGGAAAAGCACGCCCATTTCCAGAGACAAAACCAAACCTTGCACTGATTCTGCCTTCCACAGAAGGACTTCGTTAATACCTGTGGGAGGGAGTCTGTCTACAGTAATGGCTAATACACGTATAGCATGTATCAAGCCGACTTGTGAAAACCTTTTGACTAAATTGAACTGGATTTTCTTTTTTAAGACAAGGTGTAGCCAGATAGTCCAGACTGGTCTTGAGTTCAAGATTCTACCTATTGTCTCAGTTTGCTGAGTGATGGAATTACAGATGTGTGCTGCCACAATGGACTAGAAGTGGGTTTTTATAAAATGAATATGTAGTAATAATACATATTCATGGGGTAGGATGGGATATTTTAGTATATGCATCCATGATGATCATCAGCAAGAGCAATCAGAATATCCACTACAAACATTTTGATCGCTTTGTGTTGACAATCTTCTGTTTCTTCTAATTATTGCTAACTGCAATCACTCAACCATGTTTTTTGATTTTCTCTTGGAAGCACAGGACTTGAACTTAAGGCTTTCTGCACGCAAGGTGAGCGCTGGACCACTGTGCTATTTCCTCTGCTGTGCACACAGAATTTCCTTCTGTTTAGCTGCATTATCTACCTGCTAACCACCCTCTTCCTATCAACCCATTCCCTGTCCTCCTCAGCCTCTGCTAACTACCACTCCTCTCTTACTTTGGGGAGATCAACATTTTACGTATTTCAGACCACCATACACTAAACCATGAAGGCTTCAGAAAGTTTCTGGAGACCTGTACAATGTTGATTTTCTCAAAACCCCCAAGGGAAGTATCCGGCTAGGGATGCAGCTCTATGGCAGTGTTTGTCTTGCACACATATGGCCTTAGGTTGGGCTCTTAGAAGAAGGGGGAGGGGAGGGGAGAAGAAAAGAGAGATAGGAGAAAGACAGTAATCTGTCTTCTTAATATTGTGGCTTATGGGAATGGCGATCTGGCGCATCGGTGACTCTCAGATTCTTCTCTGAAAACCATCCACCACTGCCATCCACACAGATGTGAACTGGCAACCAACACACCCGTCCAAATCACCCGGCCCTGCCTTACCTTTCACCAGGACCTTGGGGACTTTCGTGTGGCTGGCACAGAAGGCACTGTAGAGCTTGAAGCGGTCCGCATAGTACAGAAAGGATCCCCCCAGAGAGAACAGCACTTTCTAGATTAAAGAGAAACCGTGCAATGAGTTCATTCCCATCCCTGTGTAGACCCGGCGCAGGCAAGAACAGGGAAATCACACCTGTCTGACTCTCTGCACCAACCAGGGTCTCCATGCCTGTCAAAGCCTGTCTTTGCTCACAGAGGTCCTAAAATTGACTGTGGGAAAAATATTTTGGCTTAAGATGAATTCTACAGATGTTGGGTTTTGTCTTCTTAGTATTTACAGTAGGATTGCTCAATGACCTATGTGAGATGTTTGAATGCTGATGAGAAAATAATTGAATTCTGGGAAGGCAGAAATACCCTCAGTTCTCTCAATAATGAGTTCCTTATTGGGAGACAGAAGGGACAAACCATTCAGGAAAGGCTTACACCTCCAAAGTGGAGAAGACATGCCCCTGGGTACGGCCTCCACCTTCTCCAAAGCCCCTCTGCCAGGAAAGAGATAAGAACCTAAGCAATACCAATGCAAGAGTGACATTCAGGTGTGAACAGCAGCTCCACCCAAAAGGATCACACCAGGACAGACCCTCCTTGTCTACTGATGGAGAAAATGTCTACTTTAGACCATATTTGATTGGCATCTGCAGTAATCAGAGACCTGAAATCTCTGCCTCGTGTTCAATCTTCCTATTCTTCTCATGTCATGGCTGCAGGACTACGTATGATGTGATTGCCCAAGTCATGATGACAAATTACCCAGGCAAAGCTGGGAAGGACCACAGAAAAACCGCCCCTTTGCTTACAGTAACAGTTAGTAAGTGTTTGCCATGTGGTAACAGATGAAACAGTATCTCCAGTGCCTGCTGCACAGGATGGGAGGGAATCCCACACTGACTGCAGCTGCTCAGTGCTGACCTACAGGCTTCTGAAGACCCACAGGCTGGTGCACACCAGATTCCCAGGAGGAAGCTCCATCAGCCTGATGTGAACAATCCTACACTATCAGGATGCAGAGCATGCTGCCTGTGGATGGGAGGCAGTGAGAGGCAGGAGAAGGAGATCACAAGTGACAGAGACTAGCTCTCAGAGTTGATGATGTCATTGTCCTGAGTGTAGTGACCGTTTCACAGAGGGGTGTGTCTGTCTGTCTGCCTGTCTGTCTGTCTGTGTCTGTGTGTGCGTATTAATGCATGCATGTGTGTGTAGGTATATATGTATGTATGTGTGTATGCATGTGTGTGTGTACTCACACACACAAACTTTATCAGAGCCTACACTTTAAATACGCACAGTGCTTTGTCAACTGTACCACAGCAGATCTTGTTTTTAAAGCACTGGATTCTGACATGTAAGCCAACACACACGTCAAAGAGTTTTGTTGATCTGAAATGTGGAACGTGACTTCCTACCAGGGAATACCATCCAGGGGAGAGGAAACGAGCTGAGGGTGAGTAACCTTTGTTCAAGCATGAGTCACACGGTTCACTAAGACCACAAGGACAGTGTCCATCTGGACAAGAATCAGCATTTCTATCAAAGCTGCCAGAATAGGGTAAACTGATTTAACTGACAGACCAGAGGGCTAATTTAATTTGTTACTAGCTAATGTATTTAACTTGTTACTAGCTAATGTAACCTTAAGGTCCGTGCAGCTTCCAAATGAGACATCAGCAGATAATATGTTTAATTGAGTCTACAGCATCAAACAAGAAAAGAAAGATAAGGCCTTCTCTCCCCACCCTGACACCCCCTAAGGAAGGCCCCCCCACTGGGAAGTCCTACAAGCCCTTAGTACTGTGAGCTCCACAGACCACCAAAGAACAAAAGACCACTTGTAACACGGCATGGGGGTACATCCTGACCCACAAGGTAACCCAGCACTGACCAGAAGGGCAGCTTTAAGTGGCTTGAGGGTGAGGCTTACCTTGAATTGGTCAACTTTCTCAAGCTTTTCCAAATCAGGGACCAGTCTGACTCCATCTTCTAGAGTTTTAAGGAATTCGACTTGAAACTCTACCATTTCGGTTAAATTGCCAAAGAGTACATCAAGCTAAAAAAAAAAGGGGGAAAAAATAATCTACCCCATATCCATGAAGATTCTGGACCTGACTGTGTGATTTCTGAGGGCTAGCAAGTCTATTATTACAGAATGGGACAGTCCCGTATGCCCCAACTTTACACCAAAACCTCACAGGCTGTATGTGACCTGCTACTACTAAAGACACCCAACGTTGTGGCTGTCCGTGCTCCATCCTTCACCAGCAGGTCAACTGCAGCATGCCCCTCACAAACCAAGACAGCCCGCCATACCTCATCCTGGGTGAGAAAGGTCTCCTTCTGAAGGGGCTTCAGGTATCTCTCCATGAGGCAGTTTAAGTCCTATGAACCAGAAGGACACTTCATTAGCATACTGAAAAGTCTACAAGGCTCTATGGGACAAAAAGGCAAAGTGTGTTCCGAAGGCTAACGGGCCAGTGATGAAAGTCCATGAAGACAGGAAGAAGCAGGCAGGCCCACAGGCGCAGCGGAAACCAATTCTTTTTTTTTTTTAGATTTATTTATTTATTATGTATACAGTGTTCTGTCTACATATATAACTGCACCCCAGAAGAGGGCACCAGATCTCATTATAGATGACTGTGAGCCATCATGCGGTTGCTGGGAATTGAATTCAGGACTTCTGGAAGCCAGTGCCCTGTGCCCTTAACCCCTGAGCCATCTTTCTAGCCCTGGAAACCAATTCTTTAACTCATGGTGTACTCTGCGAGCAGGCTAAGAGCTCCATACAGGAAAGGACACGGCCTCTAAGAATATTCAGCAGCTGACAGCTAGCATTCGACAGGTCAACCCACTCTCTGATGGGGAGGCCCACTTGGAAAATGTCTGTAGGGTCACTGACTGTGAATCCGCTCGGATCTGTCTACAATTTCTCATGTGCCACTGCATTCCTTCCCTGAAAACAGCTATGGGTGTTTTCCCCTCTGCCTGTGGTTTATCTCATATCTTTATCTACATAAATACATCATAAAATATATAGATATATAGCTATAGTCCATCTACTGGGCACACATGTAGCTGTGGATGGTTGGGAAGATGAGTTCTGCTTAAGTTGTATAATTTTGATGAACAGAAATAGTACTAGGGTATTTTGGTATTTTCCATAGCTCAGACTGACACTAGAAAATAGCAATAATCTCAGTTACAAAAACAGTTTTTTACACATTTAGCTGATTTTAGACCAGAGCAGATTCAAAATGGACTAGTTGCCCCTGTAAAATACCACAAGGACAAGTTCCCAGGTGTTTGCTGAACCAGCAAGGGTGATGACATTAAGACATAAATCCCTCTAGTAACTGATTTTCTGCACATACTTCTGGCCTCAGTTTATGATGCAGGACTCGAGGTCCAGCCAACTACCTGTTTATTGTGTAAGTCCTGAGTTTCAGGGTCACTGTCCATCTGGGAAGCCTGATCACTCTGAGCTGCGTGCCTGCTTTATTCACATGCCCGGTCAGCACGGCCTCCCCAGCCTGAGGGAAACTATGTGACTTATCACGTGTTATTAGAACGGGTCAGATCCTGTATATATAACTCATAATTGTCCAGAGTGGGTGGCTGAGAGAGACATGTGAGTATCTGAGTGTGTGGGTACGTGGGTGTGTGAGTACATAGATGTGTGAGCATCTGAGTGTGTGAGTGTGTGAGTATCTGAGTGTGTGAGTGCGTGGGTGTGTGAGCATGTGGGTGTGTGAGCACGTGGGTGTGTGAGCGCATGGGTGTGTGAGCGCATGGATGTGTGTGGGTGTGTGTATGTGAGCACGTGGATGTGAGTGTGTGGGTGTGTGAGTGCATGGGTGTGTGTGTATATGGGTATGTGAGCGTGTGGATGTGTGAGTGCGTGGGTGTTTGAAAGCATGGGTGTTTGAGCGCGTGGGTGTGTGAGTGCATGGGTGTGTGAGCGCATGGGTATGTGAGTGTATGGGTGTAAGTACATGGGTGTGTGAGCGCGTGTGTATGTGAGTTGTGGGTGTAAGTGCATGGGGGTGTGAGTGCGTGGGTGTGTGAGCGAGTGGGAATATGAGTGTGTGGGTGTAAGATCATGGGTGTGTGAGTGCGTGGATGTGTGAGTGCGTGGGTGAGTGTGTGGGTGTAAGTACATGGGTGTGTGTGTGAGCACGTGGGTGTGAGTGCGTGGGTGTGTGAGCGCGTGGGTGAGTGCATGGGTGTGAGTGTGTTGGTGTGTGAGCGCATGGGTACGTGTGTGGGGGTGTAAGTACATGGGTGTGTAAGTGCATGGGTGTGTGAGCACGTGGGTATCTGAGTATATGGGTGTAAGTGCATGGGTGTGTGAGCACGTGGGTATCTGAGTATATGGGTGTAAGTGCATGGGTGTGTGAGCGCATGGGTATGTGAGCACGTGGGTGTGAGTGCATGGGTGTGTCAGTGCGTGGGTGTGTGAGCGCATGGGTGGTGTGTGAATGCACGAGTATATGAGTATGTGAGTGTATGAATGAGTGAATGAATGTGTGCGTAAGAGAAGTGTACATAACATGAGAATAGTGTGTGTGTGTACATGGGTGGTGTGTGAGTGTATGTGTAAGTATGTGTGAGTGTGTGTGTAAGTATGAGTGTGTGTACATGGGTGGTGTGTGAGTGTGTGTAAGTATGTGTGAGTGTGTGTGTAAGTATGTGTGAGTGTGTGTGTACATGGGTGATGTGTGAGCGGGTAAGTATACGAGTGTGTGAGTGTGTGAATGAATGAGCGTGAGTGACAGGAGCGTGTGCACATGAGAATAGTGTGTCTGTGGGAGTGAGCAAATGATGCAGAAGAGATGGAGCAGTGTGAAGAAACGTAACAGTAGAAAGAAGAAGTGTGCACAGGAGAGAGATGTGTGGAGAAAGATGGAGCTGCAGGACAGAAATGTAACTGTGCAGAGAGACTGACAAGACCAAGAGCCGTTACAGGGTGATGTAAAAGAGAAGGCCCCCAGCAGGAGAGCGTGTGCACCCTGTCCTGAAGACCTTCCAGCAGAAGAGAGAAATTCCTGAGTCCTGCTACTCTGGAGGCATCCTTCTGCAGCCCTGGGTGCGGTCCAGGGAGCTGGTGTGAGAGAGACAAGATTGTGTTCCAATAAAATTTTATTTTCAAAAACAGCCAGTAGNGTCAGATATGGCTTGCAGGTCACAAAATACTAGACTCAAAAATATTTAGACTGATTTAGACTAAAATATAAAAAGCTGGCTAAACACAGATTGCTGGTCCTGGTGGCATAGGCTGGAATCCTAGTGTGTGGGAGGCTGAAGCAGAGTCTTTTGAATTCAGATCCAGCCTGGGCTACAGAGTGAGACCCTATCTTAAAAACAAAACTAGATCTCGTTGCTGTCAATTGGAATGGGAACAGAATAATTAATAACACACAGAAAACAGACCCAACCCTTCTACCTAGGCTCACATTCAATCAGTCCATTTCTATGAGTGTTCACTAACTTTATTTATGACTGATTGTATGACTGAGTATGTTATCGATACTCAATTAGGATACTACATCTTAAAAGAAACTAAATTCAGTGTGTGCATGTGTGTTTGTGTGTTGTGCAAATACCATGCATACACCTGGAGAAGTCAGACAGAGGGTCTCTCACCGAACGTGGGCCCCACCAGCTTTTGAGTTGGCCAGCCAGCACACTCCTGGGATGCGCCTTTCTCTGCCCCTGAGATGCTGTTACAGACATGTACAGCCAGGATGGTTCTCAGGATTTGAACTCAGGTCCCCATGCTTGCACAGCAAGTCCTCATATCCACTGAGCTATCTCACCGCCCTAAATTCAGATTTGGAAGTTGCTTATAATAAATACATTTAGGAAATCCAGAAAAAATGATTTAATATTCAATATCAATTATATAAATATATAAAACAATTAAGATTTTATATTTATAAATGTTAATCAATATATTAGCTCCAGAAGAGAGATCAAGATCTCAACATTTGTTCTTTGACCTTGCTGTGGTTAAAACTCAGGGAATGACTGTGGTGGTTTGAAAGAATATGGCCCCCAAAGGGAGTGGCACTATTAGGAGGTATGGCCTTGGTGGAGTAGGTGTGACCTTGCTGGGGGAAGTTGTGTCACCGTGGAGGTGGGCTTTGAGGTCTCCTTTGCTCAAGCTTCTTCACTCAGTGTGACACTCGGTCTACTTCCTGTTACTTCTCTAGGACAGTGTCTGCCAGCTGCCATGTCCCACCATGATGACAATGGACTCAACCCCAGAAACTTACACCAGTCTCAGCTTTCCTTTACGAGAGCTGCCATGGTCGTGGCGTCCCCTCACGGCCACAGAAACCCTAACTAGGCCCCGAGGCTGGGGAGGCAGACGCACCTTCACGTAGGTACGCTCAGTCTCCAGCAGCTCGCAGATCACCTTGCGCAGTTTATCGGCGTCCGACAGCTGGCGTGTGGTTGCCAGCTGAGGGCCCATGGCGTCCTGAGGAGACGGGCTTGAGTCAGAGGGGTTCATCTCGTGCAGGCTCCGGCAAAACGCAGCGACCTGTTCTGTGCTCTGTGGGGCAGAGGTGATAAGGCAAAGCAGAGGGGGTCACTTCTCAGCCGGGAGCCTTGTTGGCACCCAGCCCTCCTCAAGGCAATTTTCAGCTCAAGGAATGGTCACGTGCGGATACCTCTCGTGTCCCAAACTGTTCCACACTTAAGTTCCTTGAGTGCTGACAATAATGAACAAGGGTGTGCCAGTGATCACGCCCCATCAGGCTCGCTCGCTAGTCTGGGGTATCTGATACTCACACAGTACTCACACGTGTGAGGAGGGCTATGACAACTCCCACTGAACAGTTGAAACAAAGGAGGCCCAGAGAGATTAAATAACTCATCCAAGGTCACACAGCTAGGAAGTAGCCGGCAGACCTGGAATCTGAACTACCCAAGCACATTGCAGAGCCTGTGATTCTGGGGAGTGCTGGGGGGGTAGGAGATATTACTCGGAATGAAACGAAACCCAGGCCTCAGATTTGCCTCAGCCAAGTGCCCTGTCACCAAGCGGAATCCCCGGCCCCAAAGGCTATGTTTGAACCATTCCATGAGAAGCTAGGAGCTAAGGACGTGCAACACAGAGAACAATTTACTCAGCTACCGGATTCGGGTTAGGACACTTACTCAGCATGCTGGGAGACAGTGTCTATCTGTGGTCATTAAATCGCTCACATTTAGCAGATGGCTGTATTTTTGGTAAGTTCTGCTGTTTCTATCTTCTCCGCTGCCCTTTGAGCAGAAGGCAGTTGAGCCACTGTGGACTCTACTGTCTCGGGAGGCCATGACTGAGATGAAGGCTGCAATGACTCTCAAGTTGAGGAAGCTACAGTTCCACCCTCTGGAATGCTGTTGTCTGAAGGTCGAGCTGCTGAAAAGCCCATGGGCTCAGTGGCTGACCTCAGTGAAGCCCTGGATACCCTGGACATCCCAATTCCACAGCTCAGATCCTTCCAGTCAGGGCCTACACTGGGATGCAAAGGGACCGGCATTTGGCTTGGGGTTGTAAAAACAAAGCCTCACTAGATAGCCCTGAACTCACAGACTTCCAAACCTGCCCATGACTGCCCCAGGCACTGTTCTGGAGTAAGGAAACCTGGTTTGCGGGTCAAATGCACAGCAGTAATGTTGGGTGGATACCTTCTACATTCTACTTCTCTTCAATCCTTCTGTTGTCTACTTCAGCCCTAAACACAGAAGTGCCCCTTTCCGGGAGACGACTGCGCTGATAAAGAATTACTCTTACAGCTGGCAGTGAAGGCGCACACTTTTAATCCCAGCACTGGGGAGGCAGAAGCAGCAGGCAGATCTCTGTGACTTCAAGGCCAGCCGGAACTATAAGAGCCAGTTCCAGAACAGGTATTAAAGTTACAGAGAAACCCTGTCTCAGAAAACAAAACAAAAACAAAATGGCTGGTCCACAGAGCTGCAAGGCAGAAAAGCTAGGACCTAGAATATTCCACAAGACAGGAAGGGTGATTTGCATATGCAAAAGAGAACACAGTGTTTCTCAAAAAGACACATTAGGGGCAGCACAGGGCAGGAAAGCCTAGAGTCTGGACTGCGAGTCACATGGCTATCGTTCGAATTCTCTTATAATTGCCATGGCTTATTTCTGGCTGCTGCTAACTGCAGTAACTGCCAGCATGCATGCCACCTGTCATAAGTACTAGTCAGGATACTCCAAGGAAACTGGGTTTTTCGGACATATAATATCCCCTCAAAGAATCTTCACAGGGGTATAGAAAACTCACCCAGATGGGCTGAATTGTATACTCTGAGTTTTACCTCAGTAAGAGAAAATATCTGCTTTACATCAAAGTCTGTTTGGCAGAAACAAAGGAACTAGTTACGCGCCACTTCATTAACTTGGGGTCATCTTGATAGAGTCAAACTGGACTCTGCCATAACAATAGGAACAAGGGAACAAATATATCCATTTTAACAAAATGTTCATGTCTCCTTTTAATGACCGAATGATAATTAAGACAGGCAACGTTTTATGATGCGGTTATGACAGGGAGATAAAAATGCCCTTCTGGAGAAAACTTCACAGGCAGAAGAGCTGGCAACCAGTGCCCTGTCCTCATCCCATCACACACTCCCCTGGGCTGCTCTGATTTGTTGCCTGGTCAAGGAATCTAACAAACAAGTGTGGTCCTAGCACCTTTGCTTACACAACAAATGCTTCTATAAGAATTCCATCTGTAACCGCAGCTGACTGTCCCTCACACACAATTCCAGTGACAAACACAGCCATCACCGAGTTCGCAGGATACCCTCTCTTGAGATGATTACCCATGGGACCTTGCATATTGGTCCAAGCAGAACCCTCAACTCCACAAATGACAAACCCTGTGTGAGACCCTGACTTACAGGAGAAGCAAGGCATCGCAAAAGCCATGGCCCACCACACTGGAGGGGTCACTGCATTTTGGTTAAATACAGAAGGTATGGACCGGGGTTTCTGGGTTCTTGGTTCCTTTGTGATATCATGAATACCTAAAGATAGCTATTTTCAAGAATGTGAACGGGGAGCTGCCTTGGTCTCTGCCAAGTGGCTCCCTAGTTAGACTGGAGCTGCTCTGGCTCTCGATGCCCAGCGGACTCCCTGGGTGCCTGCCCTGAGGTGTTCTCCTTCTTTCTGCTAGTACCCCAAATCAAGTCCTAAATTCACACACACACCATAAGAAGTGTGGTTATCCAACTTTATCTTTGGGGTCATTCACTTTCTGAGGGTTCAGTTATCAGAAAATGCAAAAACTTTATTTTGGCTTTCAGGGGAAACCCTGTCTACAAAACCTTTATTAAATTACTTTATATTATGCTCTTACATTCTTACAGGGTTAAGTGCAGTTTCAGTATTTATTAGTTACTATCAATCTCTTACTGTTTACTTTGCATTAAACTGTATCAAAGACACATATGCAAGAGAAAAGAACCCAGTACACGTAGGAATTGGTTCTAGCCACCCAGGCTTCTGGTATCCACGGAGGGTCTCAAGGTGTGGCCCCTACAGATAAGGGAAACTGTAAAATGTGACCTTCTGGAGAGAATCTTACAGGCAAGAGTTGACAACAGTGCCCTGCCCCCTTAGTTTCTTGGGGGGCTACTGAAAAGCTCCATGGGGCTCCCTTTGGAGGGCTCAGCCTCAACCACCCCTACCATTAGACCCATCCTGAATATCCCTGAAGCTAAACAGTGTCCTTCCCAACACTCTGCTCCCAGCACTGACTCCAAACTGATGC
>LOEQ01002892.1:224010-239193 GCA_001685075.1 Bramus lutescens | reverse complement strand
TGTGTGTGTGTGTGTGTAAGAGGGTCTTGCTATGTAGTCCTGGCTGGTCTAGTACTTGCTACGTCACTCAAGATTACCTCACACTCTCAGCAATCCTGCCTGTCACCCAAGTGCTGGAATGACAGGTTTGTGTCGCTATACCCAGCCCTAAACACACACTTCAAACTTCTGAAGAGATACCCTAGATGCCACTTGAAGGACAACTCTTAAAATCTGCATAAAAGTTGGGTCTTTGCAATAACTGCTATCAGAAATATTTTTGTTTCATTGGTGAACTTCATGATTTATATCTTACGTAAGTTTCCCTCTTTTCCCTTAGTAGATAGGGCAGGAAAGGAACGTGACAGACAAGAATATTAAAACAGGATGGATGCGAGGACTGGTGAGATGGCTCAATGGTTAAGAGCCCTGACTGCTCTTCCAGAGGACCAGATTCAAGTCCCAGCACCCACATGGCAGCTCACATGTCTGTAACTCTAGTTCCAGAGACCATTACACCAACACACATAAAATAAAATAAATAAATTTAAAAGGACAGAATAGCAGAGTATCATTAGGGTTCATTAAAGAACTAAAAACCATGATGTATGCAGGCTTTAGGAAGCGTCTAAGAATATTCAGGCCTGTACCTGCCTTCCTACACCCAGCTCGCTCAGAGGCATCGCTGACTGAGGTAGGTGTGCACCTTCTAATAAACCTGGCCAGGAGTTCTTCTGAACTAGGGAGACAGACAGCAGCAATCTCCGAGGGCATTTTTGTTTGGGGGTGAGCAGGTACTACTATCTTAGGACAGCTGGTAGGGCTGCAAAAACGGCCCCTCGCACCAAAGAATTACCTGATCTGAAATGCTAAGATCAGCATTCAAAACAAATCCATAAGAACTTAACAGCAGCCATCAGAAACGCCATGCAGACAAGAGTTTCCAAGTTCTCACACCAGCTTCCCCTTTACAACATGGATCCCCCGAGAATAACAGTCATGGAGGGAACTATCTTTGTTTGTTTGTTTGTCCTGGCTCCCTTCCTTGTATGTACAGAAACAAGTGCTTAGGAAACAAAGATGAAAGCGGGGCCAGGAAGACTCCAGCCAGAAGTTATGGACTTCAACTGGCCATGGACTAGACCTGGGTCTTAGAATACGGAGGAGACTGCCCTTGCCCAGACCTTGGCTTTGAAGGCGATGTGGCAGCCATGCACCGTGCTCCCTTCTTTCATCAAGGAGTAAAAAGAAAATGCTCTCCACAGCCACCAGCGGATTTCCAACATCAAAATCTCCACAGAACAGATCCTGAAATGGCATCAGCAATGTCTGCATGCCACCATTTTCCCAGGACAAAGTCTGCAAACAGGAGGAGTTGGGTGGCCAAAGTCGTTCCAACTCTAGGTACACGTGCAAATCACTCAAGGAGTCTAAACTGTCGTCTAAAACAATCAACAAGAACCAGAGCGACTCAAGAGCTGTGAAAGGGGTCCAGGGACCTCAATCCTACAGAATTCCTTCTCTCTGCCCAGAAACTGCAAGCACAGTGAAATTCAGGAACACAAGAGTTAGACACGCCGCCCACTGCAGGCGGAAGTGGAGGAGCTGACAGCGAGGACGCACAATTGATTGCTACAGTCAGACAATCCTGTCTTCTGCAACAGAAGCTGGCTTAACCATCACACTGACCTGGTAGGATGGACGGGTGCTCTCATCTCCATCTTATAGAGAGGATACAGGACACAGAGTGGCAAATCATGACTCATAGGACCACAGGCTAACATCAAAATGAACGCAGTTCCACAGAACCTGGCTTGGGCCTATTTTTAACCACCAGGCCATGATGTTTCTACTTGCAACTTGCAAGCCTCTATGTGAGAAAGGGGTTCAGAAATAACCAAAGCTTGAAAGAGAATCAATCCCTTTCAGTCCAGGCTCTCGGGAAAGTCTGGTCAAGTCCGCATGCTGGGCAAACAGCACCAGGGACCGCACGGGCCTCAAAGTCCCTGAGATGTTCAGACTCCCCACCTAGGTCTCTTTCCAGGTCACTAATACGCAGTATAACTATCTTAAAGATGCTCTAGCACCAAACCCCAAACTTTGCCACTCGGATTGCTCCTATTTTTAGTTACTTCTAAATTTAGATCAAGGCTGGAGTCTGGCCTACCCATTGTCCCACTGCTCTGTGCTAAATGCCGTCATCTTCTGAGTCTGTTATCTCTGCCCTGCTACAGGGCAGGCTTGCTGGCTACCCATCCTGTTTCCTTGCTTCCCCCCTTTCATCTTCTGCTGTTGAATAAGGACCAGGAAGCGGAAGCACCCAGAAGGCAGAGAGAGACCCAGATGGGGATCATGAGCTCCAAGACACAGTCATTTGATTGGGAACAAACAAAGGAAGCACCCCAAGGTTGAAGTGGTACTGTTTTAGATACAAGTAAGTTGGGTGGTACAGGGCCTCCACAGGAGCCTTGTCTGTGGGAGGTTACAGAAAGTCAGGGCTGTGTTTAGGACTCTACTGTATCAAAGACAGGGCAACTACTATATACACAGAACACACCCAGATCCTTCTAAAAAAGACACATATAGACAAGCAAGAACCTTTTCAGTTAAAAGCTATTCTGCCTTGTTTACTATAATCTCAGTATCCAAGAGGCTGAGGCAGTGGGATTCCAAACTAGGGGCCATCTCAGGATATATAGTGATTCTAGGATAATCTGGACTATATAACTAGACCTGATTTCAAACGCAAATTATTATTTTAAAAACACTCATGGAAATAATCTGTGTATATTCGAGGGTTCTTTTTAGTAAGAAATAGACAGTAACTGTAAATAAGGAAGCAATTTGTGAGCAAGAGTCAATTTTACACAGGAACTTTGTCTCTAAGGGGGCCAGAGAATAAGCATTTCTGGCTTTGTGGAGCAGAACTGACCATCACAACCACCCAACCTACCATTGTAATACAAAAACGTGATGTGCACAGACCAATGCAAGTTGTTCAAAATCAGGTAGGGTGATCAGGTTTAAGTTTGTGGATTATATTATGCAAATTCTGAATCTGTATCTATAAACGGCAGGAATGAAACTGATAGAAAATTAATCCACATACAGTCACACGCATTTCATGCATATGACCTCAAAATCCTGAAACAACCTAATCAATCACACGGCATGTGTTTGATTCCGTCAACCTGCAGAATGGAAGCTGTGGGTTGTTTTGTAGGCTAACACACGCCACCTTGTGGCCATCTGGGAGAATAGCCTCCACGGTCCTGATTCCCCTTTTCTCGGCATCTTGGGCTGACCAAAGCAGCTTTTAAAAGTGTGAGGACCACTTCGACACAGTGATCCAAGGGAGCCCATAGTAACCAAGTACGATCCATTTTTCAAAGCTTCAACTTGTCAAATTCTTCCAAGGACCACTAAACAAAATCATGAACGATCACGGGCTTCTTGCTTAAGTAGCCAAGCTGCAGATAGTAATCTGACAAAGGCAAGGAGCGATACACAGACACTGAAACTAGAGACCCGCCCCCATGCATGCCCACGCTGCCTCAAGCTTCTTTCTCCCCCTGAAAACACAAGAGGGGGAGAAAAATAATTCTGAAATTAGGCCTAGTCAGTCAACCCAAGCCCTAGCACGGGTTCATAAAAGCTGAGCTCCAGCAACCCACAGGGTCCCTGTGCTCACTCGTTCACTCCCAAGTTCCATAGGAAAGGGGCACCTGTGTGGGACACTCCGTCCAAAGGCTGGAAGGCAAAGAAGAAGAAAACACACACATTCTAAGAAAACAAAACACAAGAGGCAAGAAAGAAAGGTGCCAAGTGAGCCAGGCATGAAGGTGTTCTCCTGCAAGGCCAAAGCTCGAAAGCTGAGGCAGGGGAATCTTGGGTTCGAGGCCAACTTAGGCTATTCAGAGTTCCAAGCTAGTCTGGGCTACATGAACAGTGAAAGCCTGTCAGAAGTAAACTCAGGGGGGAAAAGCAAACCTAAAGAGACACATTCTGCAGGTCAGAGAGCTGGGGGTCCCAGGAAGGCTCCCTAGGCAGGGGGGCACCCAAGCTGCTTCTGTCAGGATGAGTGGTGCATGGGTGCCAGAGGGAGCAGGAAAGAGAGGAGACAAGAATGGCAGATGGGGACTGGAGCGACAGCTCAGTGGTTAAGGGCACTGACTATTCCAGAGGACCCAGGTTCAATCCCCAGCACCAATATGGCAGCACACAACTATCTGTAGCTCCAGTTCCAGGGCTTCTCACACCCTCACACAGACATACATGCAGGCAAAACACCAATGAACACAAAAAAGAAAAAAAATATTTAAAAAAAAAAAAAACAAAGATAGCAGACAGAGCAGGAACGACAGGATCTCCTCATGTTCAAAGAAATCAGACAAAACCACTACCGGCTGGGCGAGCTTTCTCAGAAACACCCAGTTTCTCCCACATGGGAAGAGCAGGGCTGAACAGACTTTGGGGATGGAGAAAGTGAACGTCAGAAGAGAACTAAGCATCCCCCAGAGCTTATGTGATCCCACACCTTTATCCACATCCATGAAGTGGTGGCCTCACACCACGCACCTCTCTCCAAGATGACAATAAGCAAAAGAAACACGAAGCAGATATTCTATGACAAAAACACCTTCCCCTTTTCCTTTAAAATGTCAACAGGAAGCTCAGGGCAGCTATCAGCTTCACTCATTCACTGATACCTTCCAATAGCTGCAGGAGCAAGCCCTGGGGTGTCCTGACACCTGCAGGAACAAGCCCTGAGGGACCCTCATGCCTGCAGGAACAAGCCCTGAGGGTCCTGATGTCTGCAGGAGCAAGCCCTGAGGTGTCCCGAGAGTGGCGTACCTCCCGGGGCACAGGCTCCTGAAGTACACACAGCCCTGGGCACAGCATACCTGGGTTGCTGGTGAGGAAGGCGAGGGGGCTCTCGCCCAGGTCCACAGGGCCGTCCACTCGATGGGGTGGGTTCTCCAGAAGCTCCACTCCTTCCTCCGGCTCAGGGTGTGTCCTCACCAGGAGGCCCAGGGAGGGCTGAGAGAGGAAATCTTTGAGCACAGAGGAGTTCAAGGTGCCAGCAGCACGATTATTGATCTCAAGAATCTCATCCCCCGCCTTCAGGCCTGCCAACGCAAGGTGGAAAAGTTTTAATGTCACACGAATCAGAGCATAACTACTTAGCAGTTCTGTCAGAAGGGGCATGCCAAGCTCTCCTGTAATGAGTCTCACAGCCCCAGGGTGGCTGGGGGCAGGATGCAGTGCTCGCGTGGGTTTGAGAAGGCTCTAGAGCAGTGGTTCTCAACCTTCTTGAGGCTGTGACCCTTTAATACAGTTCCTCATGCTGTGGTGAGCCCCCCACCATAAAATGATTTTGCCGCGACTTCATAACTGTAATTTTACTACTGTTATGCATTGTATCATAGGTATCTATGTTTTCCGATGGTCTTAGGTGCTCCCCTACAAGGGGTCATGACCCACAGGTTAAGAAGTGCTGATCTGAACCAACTGATCTAAGCGTCTGCCAATATTCTTTCTCAAATGCTGACTCTGGTTAACTCCCCAAGATGCTGGTCTCCAGGAACGTTGGCAACAGTGTTTTGTACACACTTGCTGATCATTTCTGTGAAACTAAGCAGCAGAAGTTCCTCCTCCTGCCTACCACTATGAGGAAGGTTGTTTTGTTTTTACTTCCCCCCCAAAAATTCATAAGGAGAAGATAGCTAACAGAACCACTCTCCCTGCCTTTGAATGACACCAAGATCCGGGGAAGTATATCTTCCCTTTCATCTGGGTAGGGTCCTCAGAGGTTTCTGCAACCTTTGCAGGACATATCTTGGGACGGGCCAACATTTGGGACCCTAAGGGACAATTGAGAACAAGCTCAACCTGGGAAAACCAGGAGCTGTGTCAATGAAGGGGGACTTCA
Organism: Bramus lutescens; assembly: GCA_001685075.1. NCBI lineage: Eukaryota > Metazoa > Chordata > Mammalia > Rodentia > Cricetidae > Bramus > Bramus lutescens. The sequence goes on along the minus strand of LOEQ01002892.1, from coordinate 233,282 downwards.
GACCTTTATTACAGACACTGTGGCTACTTGAGGAGGAGGCAGCAAAGGGAAGGGAGTCTCCCTAGAAATAAAGTCAATGAAGAAGACACAGAGGAACTGCAGAATTGAGAAGCCACCCAACCCAAGGCAGGCATGGGTCCCAGCTCTGACTCTGCAGGAGGATCATTCTAGGGAGTTCTCACTTCCCAGATTTGGAGCTAACCCTGGCTATCCTCACTCAGATTTCCAAAACTCACAAAACCCATTACTGAGCATAAAATATACAAAAAAAAAAACACGGGGAGGGGAATTAAATGAAAATGTAAATGTTTTTGTGTCAAAGGCAAAATTCTCTTGAGTCAATACTTCATTGCTTTTAAGATTTATTTATTTAGAGGTGTGCTTTGTATACATGTACATCTGCACACCAGGAGAGCACCATATTCCATGGGATGTTAGAGAGGTTAGCAGCTGCCATGCGGATGCTGGGAATTGAACCCGGAACCTCTGGAAGAGCAGCCGGTGATTTTAATCACTGATTCATCTCTCCAGCCTTAAACAATTCATTTTCAGATAAAAATCTGGAGCAGTATAATATTTAAACAGAAAATATAAGACTTAAATATATGAAAAGCAGAGATATTGGTGTGTGGTTTTGGTGTAAGCATGTGTGTGCGTGTCTGCATATGTGTGCAGGCATGTACGTGTGTGCATGTGTATGCATATGTGTGTGTGTATCCTGGAACTCACTAGAAGCCCAGACTCACACTAAGCTCATCTTGCCTTTGCCTCTCGTGTGCTAGGATTATAAGTGTGAGGCGCTGTGGCTGGCTTTAAAACAACTCAAAGGCCTATAATTCAGACATTGTAGGATATTAGATATTAGGATAAAAAGATCTGAAAGCCAGAAGGCATCTATGAAGTTTCTCAGAAGAAGGGTTCCATCCAGGTTTATGCAATTGGCACAGAAAGAACAATGGCAGGATGAGTGTTGACCCTGAAAATTTCTTCCCTGTGTCCCAGCACTCAGAGTCTGTGAGTGCAATTTCACCTTGAAAGACTTTGCCCTGTCTGATGGGCCCTATGCCCACTGACATGTCTTCACGGGAACCATGGAAAAAAGACTCACAAAGAAGAGCAGGGGCCAGTGAAGATGGAGGCAGAGCCTGGGGTGGTAGAGCCACAAGTCCACAAACATGTGGAACCATAGAAACTGGATGAGTGAGACTAGAGAGGGTTCTCTCCAAAAGGTTTAGGGCCAGAAGGGCCAATGAAACCTTGCCTGACTTCTCCGGAACTGCAAGCACATAAATTTCTGCAGCTGCAAGCCACCCAGTTTGCAGGACTTTGTTACGGCAACACCAGGAAGACAACACAGGGTGAGTTACTCTCAGAATGAGCGGTAGGAGGAGAGACGGTGTCAGTAGTACTGAGCTGGGAAGTGCCCCACGGGGGTCTTTCTGTCACAGCTTCAGCATGGACAGGCTCTGTGACAGCTGACATGTTACTGAGTCACCCCCAGCCCGTCTTCTACATGAGAGAAAAGAAGCTAATCACGTGACCACTGAAGATATTCACTAGGCATTGACTCTCCAAGTTGCTATTCACCCTAAACTGACCCTGCAAATAAGAACTGAAGTTGAATGAAATGAAATTTATGTCCTGGCAATGCTGAAGAGCATGCATGGGCAGCCCGTATATGGCGGTTCTGTTGAACTTGTCCATATTGGGTTTCATGGTCTAAGTTGATGAGGGCTGATCAGGCCTCTGACCATGAGAAAATACCTATGAAGTATTGAAGCTCTTTGGAGCAAGATGACACGTGTTCTTCTCAACCAGGCTATATCCCGGGAGGCCATCATGAAAATGCTAGATGACAGCATGGCTCTCAGGTGACCTCAAAGGGAGAATGAGAGTCCAAAACAAGCAGGGCCATGATGAGTGGAGACGAAGGGTCAAAGAACACATTAGGGTACAAAAGGCCCATTCTGCAAGGGCAGCCGATTTGAGATCCAACTCGGGGCAGTCTGCGTGTGAAGAGCAATAGAGGGAGAGTGGGAACATGGGACCCAACTGCAGTCGGGAACAGCCAAAGGCCCAAGGTGGCCCAGCAAAAATAAACAAAGGTGAAAACAGGTGTATTAGTGCAAGCAGGGTGCTCAGATCTACTCAGGCAGCGGTCCATTGCCCCTTTCTTCCCAACAACATATTCTGGTCATTTTAACAAGACTGGCGGCACCTAGGCCATGTTCAAAAAGCCAGTCAAAGTGAGTTCTATTCTACACGCTAATGAGTGGTCAGGGAACTTAGAATCACTGATTCCGGGAAAGAAAATATCTCAAAGATTGTGGGTGTCAAAGGCTTGGCTGCAAGACAGCATCAGCTGAACTGGAGGAGTAGATGGAAGCTGGGGGAGGGGACATTTGGTACAGAATGCACAGATGGGAAGTGTGGCCTGCAGAGTCCTGAATGGGGTGTGGCGGGATGTTTGTTTTCATTAGCTGCTAGATCTAAAACCCCACGTGCCTCCTTCTGACACTGCCTGGCCTGTGCCGAGTGTTAGCATGGTACCTGTGGCTGGAGACGACACACACACACACCGGCCCTACATCTGCTGAGAACACTGCTCTAAGGCGCAAGGAGGCTGGGGAGACATTTGTTTTCATGAGCATCAAGGTTCTCAGACTCAAAGAACTAAAGCAGGATGTGACTAAAGTCAGAAGAGCCCCGCCCCCGACAGCACACTCATCCTGCTGAGAGCGATAAAGATCAGCCACCAGGTCTGGAGGGGAATGAACCTGTCTGTTTGCAGCTGAGATGCAGCTCAGTGCCTCTGCAAACTCTGGCATCCAGTCTGCCTGCAGTCTAGAAAGCAGAGGAGGAACACGCCGGAGGTCCTCCCCCATGACAGCTAGCACAGAAACGATTCTGACTATTCCTCCTTCGCGCCCCACTTTCTCTGTGCACAGACAGGATTGAGAACCTCTGACGGATACAACAGGGGCAAAATGACCCGCACAGGGAACTCGTAAGCTATGAAGCACCCAGTATTATGTTCTGCCGCTACAGGGAGGGAGGCAGGAAATTAGGACCCCTTTTGTTCTCAGTGCTCCATTCAGTTCCTGACGAGATTTAGGTAATCACGGCTAAGTACAGCTGACACAGACATGCTGGCCAACGTGGATTATGTTCCCACAAAATTCCACACCAAGAACAAAATTCCTAAACTTACTGGCCTGCTTCATATTTTTATAAGTATAATGAGCTGAAAAGTGTGTCCCCTCCCAAACAAAAACAATCATGTCTGCCTACAACATCAGGAAGCAACCTTCTTTGGAAAGAGGTTCAGGCATGCATCATGGAATTAGTTAAAATAACTGCTGTAACTATATAATATTAAAGATGTAATTAAGTCAAAATCAACCCCTAACTAAGAGAAACTCATAGAAATCTAGGGTGAGTGTCAAACAAAATAACCTCTGTTCTTAGAAGACAGCCACAGAAAGACTAAGGACATGGAGAAAAGGCAAAAAATGAGAGCATCCGTTACAAAGCAAGGCTCACTGGGGATGGCTGGCAGCCACCATATCTAAGAAGAGACATCTGACAGAGTCTTCTGTGAGCCTCCAAAAGGAATCAATCCTCCCAACACCTTGGCTTCATACTTCTAGCTTCCTAAACTGAGTGTAAAATTTTCTGTGCTTGAGCCACAGGGTTTAACCTGTTACATTTGTCCTAAAACTAATGGAGTGGACAAGTTCTGGCTTCTCTCGGTGCCCTTAGCAGGTGAAATCTAAAACAGCCCTTGCAACATCCACAGATGTAAAGAAGTCATATTTACAGACAGCCATTTTCAAATCATCTGTAAATTATCTGTAATATCTTAAGCAGCATATAAAACTGGCAACCACATTACACTGCTTAGGGAATGGTGACAAGGGCAAAGGTGAGAATATGTTCGGCATTTGATAGCTTTTTTTTAACACTCCCCACCAAAGATTTCCAACATGTAGTTGGTAAATGCACAGCCCAAAAATGTGGAGGGTTCACTGTAACCCAGCATGAGAAGGCTAAAGAACAGGGCTCAAAGGCAGCAAAAATGCACGGTAAGCTCTGGGAGGCCCAGAGGAACAGTCAAGACACATCAGGGGAGAGTTGACAGCAGAGATGAGGAGCTGGATCTCAATTCAAGCTCTGCAGACTCTCTAGGAAGTGACCGAGTGGAACAGCCACTTCTGGGGATGCTGAAGGCTTAGTTAATGCCTCTGACCAGTGACGACCAAAATTCTGCTTCCTCCAAGCCCCAAGCTCCTGAGAAGATAAAGAACCATTGTGATTAGAAGGGAGCATTGCAGTAGTCCCACAGATACAGGTTTAGAGTCTCATCTAAACCTAGGAGTGTGACATTTCTTGCACACCCAAACTCATGGAGTAAAACCCATTTCCTTGGGATTGTTTTCAAGGAGACAATAGTCTTCACACACAAACCCTCTGAAAATGTCTTTCTCATAAATCAATGAGAAAACCCCAAAAAGAAAACTGTGAGATAAACAAGGGCCACACGGTAGGGGTAGGGGTGGGTAGAGTTGGAGGGTTCCAAGTCTGTAGACCCTAATACTGGAGAGACTGCCGCAGAAGGACCTCAAGTTCAAGACCAGCCTGAGCCACACCATGAATTCCAGGCCTCAGCTTTATATCAAATCCCTGTATCAAAAACTACAAACAAACAAGTAAACAAAAAACAAAAACAAAAATAGAAGCAGCCAAGGTATCCACAGTCTTACCTTTCTTGGAAGCTAAACCGGTTTCCTTGACGCTGTTCACGTAGAGCCTTCGAATGCCATCTTCATCCACAGAAGACAGGGAAAACCCTGCAGAACACAAGACAGAATGCAGGGCTCACACCTCTGAATGTTTAGCCAACAACAGGAAGTACCTGCTGTGAACACAGAGGTATGTCTATGTTTTGGGTTGGAATTTTTTTTTTCTTTCCTGTTCTTCAGAATGTTTTACACAACAGGAAAAAAGTATTTTTAGATCTTATAAAAATAAATATCACTAGACCCATTAATCTTCAGACTTCGTACTCACCTGTCAATGCAAACAAAAGCATTATTTTCGCTCACCTGTTTCCTGCTAAAGGGCATTGATTGCCTTTTCCATCCTCTTCCTTACACACACAAAACAGATCTGTGTACAGGTCCCTTGCCTTTCTCTCCTCATTCACTCTGCATCATAGGACAGACTGTCCTGGGTACGATGTGTGCTCACCAATATGGACACTGGTCTAATGTATAACCACATTCTGAAAACTCGCTTTACACCTATTATTTCATACTGCAATCTGGTTAACTGATTTCATACTCTACTAGTGATCATCAGAATATTAACTAGCTAACCAACGCTGGGAGCAAAAGGAAAAGTTGTCTTAAAAAAATAGGCAAAAAAATAAATAACTAAAAAGGAAGAAAAGAAAAAAGCTTATTATAAGGTTAGATGCCAGAGAGCCACTGAGACATTACCAGTACTGTCAAAATGAACATTAAGCTTTCTGTTTAGTTCTTGGTACCAGGAAATAGGTAAAGCCCTGTGGGCAAGGAAGGCCACCGGACATTGCTAATTCGCCTATAACGCTCTCAGGCAGAGAATGTGACTTCCTAGTCTTCGCTATATTACCAGTTTGAATTTCATTCTTATGGGGGAGAGGAATTAAATAAAATGCTGCCAATGAATGTGCCAAGAACTGGCCTGCTTAGTTGGAAGACTAGATCAAGACAGAGGACGCTGCGGAGTCACAGTTGACAGAGGTCATTCAGGAATTTCCTTCTGTTCCGGCATTTGTTTGCTTGAATGATTGATAAGGAGCCAGTGAAGCAGGGGATCCACCCAGTCAGAACCCTACAATTAACTATGAAATTCTGCACAAGGCCCGAGAAGCATGCTAGAGTTCTCAAGCTGGTGGGTAGATAATCTCGACTGTGAACAGAGCCAATGAGAGGACAATGCGCACAGCTTCCTTTCTAAAGATTATGCAAGGAGACAACATTACAAACATGGACAGCATCCTGAAGGACAGATGTGTAGGGCGGGGCCAAGAGGCTCAAGACAGCACCACTGTGCAGCACAGGTACAGCCATGGGGTCTGTGTAACCAACCATCTCCTACTTCAAAACGTTACGAGCTACGGTTAGCTGAATGAAAACCCAGTGGTCTTAGAGCCAATTAACAAAGGTTTTATGTGGGATGGGAATGCTCTAACCACCACAGACTCTAACAGGGGCCAAAATGATTGCCAACAGGGCAGAAGGAGATCATCCAATATCTAATTGAGGCTACCAGCAATTAGGAGGCCGCCACTGTAAAAACAGGAAGGCTTGATGAGTGATAAGCAGCCCAGCGACCTAGAAAAGGAAGTAATCAAATATGGGAAGAAACTAGACCTCCAGTCATTTGATGGACTGCCAGGAAATCCCTCATATGGACACCCATTGGCAAAGGGAATCCACAACAGAGAATTCAAATGCAGGTCCAGGATAAAATAACTGTTCAAGAACAGACACATACCATAAGGAGGCTAACACACAGCATCAGAGGCACTACAGGGTTGACCTGTGCACACTTCTACTCAGAGACAGCTGCAGACCGAGCTTAACCTAAGCGGCATGTAATCCGAGTGCCACCTAAGGGCTGGCAAGCAGAGAGAAATTTCCAGGTGTTCACTTTTGTTTTGTTTTTTTCTGATGTTGTTGTTGTTGTTTTCAACACAGGGTTTCTCTGTGTAGCCTTGGCTGTCCTGGAACTCATTCCACAGACCAGGCCGGCCTCAAACCCAGAAATTTGCCTGCCTCTGCCTCCCGGATGTTGGAACTAAAGTTGTGAGCCCACCACTGCCTGGCCTAAGTGTTTACTCTTTAAAAGTTTATTCTGTCAGTTGAGTTATTACGTCATCCTTTCCATCCTCAAACAGAAAGCAGCCTTTGGTACTGTAAAGATGTTCTGTGTTGGTATCGTGTGCTAGGTGCTTGCGTAGACATGGGGCTCAAACGAACAGGAAAGCTATAGGTAGGCTGACATTAGGACTGGATGCAGACTGGCTGAGTCTGCGCCAAGATGGCACCGCAGTCTCTGGGGTCGGAGGCCATCAGATCATCCAGGATTATGGGCTGTCATGGTTAATACTGCCAGTTTAGGAAGAGCTACAATCTTCCTAATTGGGGGACAATCCCAAGTATGAATGGGTTAACTGAGGTGGGAAGGTCCGCCCTAAAGGAGGGTGGCACCATCTTGAGTGTGGGCATTCATTGCTTTCTGCTTCCTCAGTCTCCTGCAGCCTAGACTTCCCCACCACAAAGGACCGTACCCTCAGGCTGTGAACTGAGAGAAGCCTTCTGCACTGGGTGGCTTTTGTTAGTGTTCCTAACAGCAACCAGAAAAGTAACTCCTTTCCTCCACCAATACGCTGCTGCCAACGGGAGCCCAGATACTGAGAGCTGGCTTAACTGACATCACCAGCCATGCAGCAGGGCTTTGCAGAGTGAAGCTTGGGAAGTGGTACCCAGTGGTTTGGCCCTGAGAACCTCCTCCATCAGTGTGGTCTGGCCACAACCACCAAGCATGGAGTTACGAACTAAATGAATGACAGTGAAATGGTGGCCACAAAACTCAACCTGAATCAAACCAAAGCACTTTTTGGGGGGCGGGGGGAGGATGCTTTCAGGACAGGGCTTCTCTGTGTAGCTCTGGCTCTCTTGAAACTCACTCTGTAGACCAGGCTGGCCTTGAACTCACAGAGATCCTCCTGCCTCTGCCTCCCGAGTGCAGACAGCACTTTGTATCACACAGCCTGAGCAGTCCTAAAGTCTATAAAATACAGCACCCCATTCACACCCATGGTTTTTACCTTCTATGGTTGTGGTCACCCACACTCAACTTGAATTACAATATATTGGTACAGCCCTTCTCTCTTACAGTCCATTGTTACTTTCTTAATGCGCTTAACTTACAAATTAAACTTTATTAGGGGCTGGAGAGGTGGCTAAGTGGTTAAAAGCACTGGCTGCTCTTCCAGAGGATCCAGGTTCCATTCTTAGCACCCACATGGTGGCTCACAACCATCTGTAACTCCAGTTCCTTCTTCTGGCCTCCAAAGGCATCAAGCATGCCATCTGATACACAGATAAACACACAGGCAACATATGCATTCACATTAAAGCTTTGAGCTTTATTATTGGTATTCATGTGGAGAGGGAAAAAACATGGTCTAAGGGCTCTGTGCTAGCTATGATTTTAGGCACCTGTGGAACATCCCCTAAGCAGAATGGAGGTAACTGCAGGGCATTTTTATACCAAGTGCCTGCTTCCATGTCACAAATCACTCAGTCTATACTAGAAGCCTAAGAGCTGGGACATGCGCTCTTTCTTAGGCTCCCATTGGCTTCCTCTCACTCGATGGGAAGGAGGAACAAGCAGAGATCTGAGTCAGCTGCACCGGGCACTTGTTTACACCAGTGCCACCAATTATGGCTTTAATCACGAAGGTCACACTTCTGTTGCATAATAAGCCCTTTATAAACATTAATCCTCCGCCATTGAGAATGTCCTCCAGGCTTTCTGATGTGTTTAGTTCATGGGTCAAACAGTAAATGGCGTGAAGGTATAATGGAAGTGGCCAGAGCTACAAAATTAGATCCTATTCATTAGGCCACAATCCTCTGGGGAGCATTCTGAGATGAGGTTATTTGCCTGTGGGAGGAGATGCAGGAAGAATATAATACCAGTTGTCTTGGGAAGGATTTGAACATTTTTAAACACTAAAAGATTAACAGCCGCAGTCAGAGAAAGATCTCAAATACCTGTAAGCAGTGGCCTTGACATTCTGCCAGGAACTGCAAGCCCCTTCCAGCACACACTCATCAGCACACACTCACCAACTCCTTTGGAAATAGGTGGCTATGTGATTTGCTTAGACCTATGACTGTCACTGAGTAAAACCCAACGGCCACTTCTCTAGTTTCTTCTATGCAAAGCCACAGACAACACCTCAGGTGAAGCTGCTCCAGGCTGGATCAGGAGTACAGACACCTCTGCATCTCCCTCTCCCCTCTTCCCTCTCCTTCTTCTTCCTCCTCTCTTCTCTCTCTCTCTCCCTCCCTCTTTCCTCTCTCCTTTCTCTCTCTCCTCTCTCTCCTTTCTCTCTCTCTCCTCTCTCTCCTCTCTCTCTCTCCTCTTCTTCTTCTTCTTCTTCTTCCTCTTCTTCTTCTTCCTCCTCTCTCTCTCTCTCTCTCTCTCTCTCT
>LOEQ01002892.1:199064-217745 GCA_001685075.1 Bramus lutescens | reverse complement strand
TTTGGAAGAGCAGGCAATGCTCTTAACCGCTGAGCCATCTCTCCAGCCCCAAGGCTCTTTCAATTGTGTGCTTAATATAGGTGAGAGTTTCCCAATATAAGGAGTATAGTTCAATAAGTTGAGTTAAAACAGCATTTCCTATGAAATTCTACACCGTGGTTCCCCTTTCCAAAGGGAACCTCTGAGCCGGACTTCTGCTTTCTGTGGTAAGGCCCCGCCTTGTTGTCATGCCCAGATCCACAACAAGCAGCTCTGAGGCCCCCGGAGGATGAAGGATGACTAAATTAAGAGGCCAGCACATTCTCCAAGAGAGCCTGGGGCAAGTCATCAGATGGCTGGGGATTTTTTCATATTTGTATTTTACACCCACAAGATTTATCCATCAGTTTTGATAAGAATGTGGAAGTCGCACAGAATTGGATGTGGTGTTTTTATTGTGACAACTGCCAACTGATCTTAGAGTCACCCGTTAAAGACAGAAGTCTGCAGAAAGAGTTGGCCACGCTGATTAAATCCTTGCCTGAGCATTACCTGTGGGTGCCAGCGTCCTTTGAGCCTGTGCAGCCCTGCCCCCTGGCAAGCAAGGGCAACTCCACTCTGGAGCGCCTGTGGTAAGTAAGGTTGTTTCTGCCAGCTCTAGGCTCTGAATAAAGCTCTCTCAGTTCAGAACTTGTTCCCCTCCACCAGCTACAATCACCACAAGTACATACATAATTTGAAAATCATCTCAAACAGAACATACAGGGACAGCAATCGTAAACATTACCAGCTCGTAAATGTCCTCCTCGGGCTGCGGGGTGTAAAACAGCATCTTGTTCTCCATTAGAAACTTCAGGCGCAGGTAATGGGCAGAATAATCCAGTTGGTGTGCCTGGGATAGGAAGGACGGGAAATGTTTAGTCCTCACCACCAGGAGAGGTTTCTGCTCCAAGGAAGTGGGACTCGCTATCTGGTTTCCTAAGGACATTAGCGATGGGGTGTGCAACAGGTTTCTCCCCTTGAAAGGTTAGAATACAATTCAGACCTGGAACTCATTAATAAAATTCCACAGGGATCGTGCAATTCAACGCAGCAAACGGAGTCACGGCCTCTTTTCCATGTATTTGATTAGCTGCGCTCTGTAGCACTGGGCTTTCCAACAAAATTTATTACATTAAAGAAGCCTTCACATATATACTCACACAGAGAGAGAGAGAGAGAGAGAGAGAGAGAACAAAGAGGGAGGAAGCATTTACAATGAGAGAAAAGGGGTGTGCCCCATGAAATTTGGGGACACCAGGACAGGTGTTAGCAGCTCACTACAAGCAAGTTAGCATTAGCATGCAGGCAAAGCATCTGAATTCCATCCAGTCTTACTTATATATTCCGGAATAGGACTCCCCGGGGCAGTGCAAGTGTGCCTCCGACCTGGGAAGTACAGCAAATGACTAGAGAATCCGAGCTCCCAGGGCCTTTCCATTGTCTATGATAGGTCAATGGATCTGCTCTATCTAAAAAGCCATTCTTGAATTAATTTTGATCACAAAATATGCCATTATAATATGGTTTTATAAGTACTTCTCTACACAGAGAGGAGGCATATGGAGAAAAGAAAAATGCTTTTCAAATGTTACAAGACACCAGGCAGTGGTGGCACATGCCCATAATCCCAGCACTCAGGAGGCAAAGGCAGGAGGAACGCTGTGAGTTCAAGGCCAGCCTGTTCTACGAAGAGAGTTCACTAACATCCAGGGCTGTTACACAGAAAAACCCTGTCTAGAAAAAAAACAAAAACAAAACAAACAAAAAAATCAAATGCTACAAGACACATGTAGTTAAACTGCAAGAGAGGAAATAATTAAATGGATAATGCTAATTGTAAAGTGCCTTTACCACTAAAAATACACCGCAAAATATTACCAAGTAAATGATACACTATTTAGAATTCCCAGGTTATGAAAGGTTAATGAAAGTTAACATTATATATTCTATGAAATGGGCACATGGGAATTTATTACCTGGATGTCACTTTTACACAAATTTTTTAATTAAAAATTCAATCTTATATAAAGTAAGTGATAAAAATATCTTCCAATGCCCTTTGATGAAAATTATCTCTTTTTTTGGTGGGGGGGGGNCTCTGTGTAGCCCTGGCTGTCCTGGAACTCACTCTGTAGTCCAGGCTGGCCTTGAACTCAGAGATCTGCCTGCCTCTGCCTCCTGAGTGCTGTGATTAAATGCATGTGCACGGCCGACTGAGAATTATCTTTTAATAAGTAAAATTCATTTTAATTGGTAAACACTCTTACCCTACACTGTCAGCATAAATATAAGCACACAGACTAACCTAACACATTCCAGTCACTACTCCCTCAGCAATCACAGCCACAGCTAACAATGTGGGCAGTGTGCCTGGCGGGCTCTCCGTGAAGAGGCAAGGGTATAGGCAGCAGTTCGGATCACTGCCGGCCTCTGGAGTGTGCTTGGGTTTGGAGAATCCGTATGCAGAAAATGGAGAAAGAGGATCGGTTGGCAGTTCTTTAAATAAATACAGGCACGAGGATAGTCACGCATTACCACAAAAGCACACTGAAATGGTTCCCTGGGAGCACACAGTGGAATGACAAAGACGTTTTCTATTGCTGGTTCTCGGGAAAACCCAGCCTGGGTTTTAGTTCTGCGCATTGTGATGTCGGGAGTCCACTGAGCAGAACGGACACCATTCAGTGGATACATTCCTAGGCACCTGGCTTTCTTCCACTGTGTCTGAGACAGGATGTCTCTGTCTGACAGCCCAGGGCTCTGCACGTGAGAGGTGAAGGGGGGGATGATGGGGAAGCCGCTAAGAGCGCTACCCCCTGCTGGTCAGATACGGACAACAGTAATACGGTGATGTGACAAGAAAATCTTTAATTACGAGCAAAAATCTTGTTTGCCATCTGCTAGCTACTGAGGTGGAAGAAAAGGAGGATGGAGGTCATGGGGTCTTGATAACAGGAGCAAAGCAGCTTGGACACCTTACTGCCGTCATTAATAAACACTTGTGGACAGTCCTAATCAGACCGCCATTTTCACAATCACCTTCTGGACATCACACTCCAGTACCTACCTCACCCAGGGGATACTGGGAATAAACCTCAGAGGGGCGCTCACCAGCCAGCTGTCAGGCACAACAAAACAGAATGGGGGCCCCACTATGCCCCAAACACCATGGTGCTGACATTTGGAATTGCATAGGGAAGGACAAGCAGCAATCCTGGGGGTTAATGCTGTACAGAGAACATGGTTCAGGCTGTACATATTTTCCCAAATGTATTTATATTACTCATTGCCTTGATAACTAAGAAATAAAGGTGAGTACATGCCCGACTGTGAAAATGACAGTGGGCACAAGTCTTCAATCCCTGCACTCCAGAGGTTAAGGCAGAAAAGTTTCAAGGTTGAGACCAGTCTGGCTCAAAATAAATAATATTTAATATAGGCTTAATAAGAAATCTAAAGACCTTTATGGTTGGTAAACGGTTATTCTAGTCAGGACATAGACAATGAGTATTTCTGTGGGTCCTCCCCACAGGATCATGAACCAAAATAAAACACAGTCCTAAGAAGCTAATTAAGGGCTGGAGAGATGGCTTAGCAGTTAAGAGCACTGGCTGCTCTTCCAAAGGACTCTGGTTCAATTCCCAGCAACCACATGGTAGTTAACTGCTTGTAACTCCAGGTCCAAGCAATCTGAAACCCTCACACAGACATACATGTAGGCAAAAGATCATGCACATAAAATAAAAATACATTATTTTTTTTAAAAAGAAGATAATTAAATCTTTGGATTCTCAAAAATAATATGAACTTCGATATCAAAGTAGATTGAACTATCAACTGTGTTCATAACACTTGTTTATGCAAAAAAAAATTCCAAATGTTAGAGAATATTGATGGGTATCTGTTCAACATCTGGCTTGTTTCAATTTTGTATAACACTCAGGAGAAAATTTCCTTCCAAGAGGAATTCCGTTAGGAAAAAAAAATAAGTAGTACAAATATGTTTTCCAATGTACACTTACTCAAATCATTTAGTATTGTATCTGTTTAGAGGCAAGAAAGTGTGCTGTAAATTGTGCCATAAAACAAATATTACAACTGGGGAAGTTTTTGTTTAGTTGGCATAATTTTTTAAGATTCAGATCTTACTATAATAATTTCAAAGGAGGAAGCAATAATGTAGATATTTTAAATAAATAGTCTGAGCCACTAAAATACGTAAAATTGGACTGGGGAAATACCCGAGCTGGCAAAGCACATGCCCAGCAAGCCTGATGACCTGAGTTGTTCTTCGGAGCCATGTAAGAGTACCAAGAGTGGTGGCAGCCACTGTGACCCAGGGTCTGGGAGGGGACCAGAGCGATCCCTGGGGCTAGCTGGCCAGCTCGCCTAGTTTACTTGGTGAGGTTCAGGCCAATTGGAAGCCCCATCTAAAAGAAGGTGCGTTGTGTTCCTGCAGATGGTACCCACGGTTGTCCTAGGGCCTACATTTATACAAAATGAACATATAGACACATACACTTATAAAGATTCTTAGCAAAAGCATGTCGTAAAATTAATACCATGATCACACAGGAATAATATGAGTATGAAAGAACGGACTGGGTTTTCTGGCAATCTTTTTATAACTGCAATAATCTGAATTTTTTTTGAAAACCCTATAGGCTGACATGGTTACTGGCTACATCTAGCAATTATTTTACTACCATCTATAACACGAAACGTTTATCTGGAAACATTTGCTCTACCAGGACTTGACTGGTGATTGGATGGCAGAAGAAAAACTGATGTGAAATGATTGGCTCAGAGAGTAGGAAAGAAGATGGGCTAATGCAAAAGAGAGAAGAAAGAAATTATTAGCTACTAGTATCAGCATCAGATACTAGACATCAGCCGTCACCAAGGACAATAGCGGGAGGGGAAAAAAGCCTCCCACTCTTGCATCTTTCTTTTCCATCCTCCTCCAACGATCAAAGGCCATTCACCATGAGCTCATTTTATAACACATGACACCCATCCTCCATTTCCGCCCTTAGGAATGAAACTGCTCCACTGATTAGTGAGGACTCAAGAGGACTTCTAGGCCTGAGCACACTGGATACTTTATCCTATATAGATGCTTTCCCAGAGACCCTCAGTTTCTTAAAATACACCATGCAAGTTTGCCACTTTTAAACTCATGAGACGTAAGCTGACAGGAGACTATGTTGTCCAGTGCTATGTTTTGGAGGGAAATGGCAACCCAGGGAACCTGGGGTAGGGTGATCTGTTATTGTCACAGGAAGGGACTTGTACGTTGAGAATGCTCACAGAAACTTGGCGAGAAACCAAGATATAAAGGGACAGGGCAACAGCTTTACTTAATGATGGTCTCTACATGGCGAAGACATCATGTTTTAGTCTCTTAGCTCCTAGAAAGGCTAAAATGCTTAAAAAGAGCCCAAAACTGGCCCAACCAACTCATTGTACCTCCCACAGATTAATTTCTCACAAAAACATGGTTACCATAGACCTATGGCTTAATTTTCAATTCCTGAAGGATATTCCATGGCCATGCTACTCCCTGGAAACTCCTTCCAGAGTTCTGCTTCCAACAGCACCAACTGAGAGCAACTCCCACAGCTCTGTAGACTATCAATGGTTCTCTAACGAACTGTGCTCAGCTATAAATAAAGCATGCAGAAATCCTCAACAGACCGACTTTGGTAAGAAATCAAAATGAGAGGTTAGGAACAGAGATGCCATTATGTTCAAAGCCTAGAACTCACGCTCACAAGAAAACAGGAGACAGCGTGTGTGAAGTGCTATCGTATATTTTTAATGCCTATGTGGGGGCCAAGTTTAGCTTTGTCCTGAAACAATAGGTTGATCTCCTTTTCTCCACATAAGGCTATTTGAAAGCCATTATTTGAGCTGGATTATTTCATTTCCCCACATTTGTATAAAGAGACATATTTTTAAGCATTAGTAATGTATAAAAAAGCATGTATAAATTTCTAATAGTGTAATTACAACATATTGTTGAGGGAGTGAAATTATTCAATATTTACCAATCCTATGTTAAAAGAACAGGGCTTTTAAAATGTCATTTTTATCCATCCAAATGGTTCGAGAATAAAATTAGGATACAAAAGATTTCTTCTTTTGGAGCTTCATGGAATATCGGCTCACTCCCCTACGACAATATTCTACGTTCTTCTGAGCATTGTGGACTGTCCTTCCTCAGCCCTAAGAGTCCTGTGAGTGCCCACCTGTCACAGCTCGACACCCCCAGGTTGGGAGCAGCCAGAGAGAGCTGGGCTCCGGCTTTCCTTTGCTCACTTTGCCGACTTCTCTCTCCTTATGACTGGGATGTAAGAAGAAAACTGAAGGCTTTCAGAACCACACTTTCTCTGCAAACCAGGAAAGTGGCATCTCCTCCTCAGACCTGGTGCCATCAACTAAGACCACTGTTGCCATTACTCATGGAAAAGTGAAAACCAGTGTGCATGAGTGACCTCCCTCTTCCTGCCACCACTCCAGGCTACTCGGCTATGAAAAGAAATCTCACCCTGAAAAAAAAAATCAAGACATTTCCACATCCTAAGGCAAAAGTAGAATGAAATCAACGTCTTTCTAGTTAAAAAACAGGCTAATTCCATGTTCACAGAAAGAGGGCTTTCCCATCATGTCAAACTTAAATTGACTTTAGGTTTTCCCCAACTTAAAGATGTCACTGGTGGGGGCTGAGAGATGGCTCAGAGGTTAAGAACACTGACTGTTCTTCCAGAGGTCCNAAAAAACAGGCTAATTCCATGTTCACAGAAAGAGGGCTTTCCCATCATGTCAAACTTAAATTGACTTTAGGTTTTCCCCAACTTAAAGATGTCACTGGTGGGGGCTGAGAGATGGCTCAGAGGTTAAGAACACTGACTGTTCTTCCAGAGGTCCTGAGTTCAATTCCCAGCAACCACATGGTGGCTCACAACCATCTGTAATAAAATCTGGTGCCCTCTTCTGGCCTGCAGGAATACATGTAGGCAGATGCTGTATAAATAATTAATAAATAAATCTTTAAAAAAATAAAATAAATTTTAAAAAAGATGTCACTGGTGAATCAATTACTATTCAAACATCAGGTTGCAAAATGGCATCCATGGTATGACATCATTAAATACATTTACGTACACTGGGGGGGGCGGGGGCACAGGACAGAGAGGCTGTCCAAGATGTCCACAATGGTTAGCTTTGTCATCTACCTCCCTCTCAAGCTTTCTGTACTGTGTGCGGGTAGAGGTCGTATGCTCGTTACAAACGTAAGAAATTTATATAGGGAGACAAAAACACTCGAGGAGCGCCTCCTGCTCCTCACACAGACACTGCTTGCACACGGTGCACACCTTCATCAAAGGATGCAGGGCTGCCTGCTTGTACACTGCATACCCAGGGCCTCCTTCCCTTAGAGGGGTGGAGAAGAGACAGCCACCTAATCCTACTCTTCCTAGAAAAAAACCCAAACAGCTGCATACCTTGCAAATGATCTCCAAGGTGTCCCGCGCAGTGTCCCCAGGCCGCACAACTGTCAGGGCTGGCTGATTGTTGGGCAGACAGAACCAGGATGGAGTGAAATATTCATGGACCCAGATGTCACAGTCGGGATTGTGCTGGTGGACGCTGGGTAAGACCACTTCCTTGTCCCTCTGCGGTAGGAAATACTGTAAGTACGATTGCAGCAGTTTGTACCTAACAATGTCAGACCCCAGATATCGATACCAGGGAAACCGCTAGTGGAGAGGGCAGGGCTGGGGTGGCAGGGCTGGGAGGAAGCTCTCAGAGGAGCAAGAACTACTGAGAAAGAAGCTTTATGAGGGAGGGGCAAGCAGCCTTTGACTCAGGACATGGGGCACCCTTCCCCACCGGGCCTATGGCTGTTATGTGGGCATAGCATGGATAAACCCAAAGCAAAATTTGGAAGAAAGCAAAAAAAAAAAAAACCCCAAACCATCCATTTGGTTCCATCCACTATTTCTTCCACAAAGGCACTTTAAATTTTGAGTAGCCTGGTGGTGGTGGCACACGCCTTTAATCCCAGCACTCAGAAGGCAGAGGCAGGTGGATCTCTGTGAGTTTGAGGACAGTCTGGGACACACACAGAGAAACCCTGTCTCAAAAGACAGAAACAAACAAACAAAAACAATTAACAAAACCAAACTTTGAGCAGAGAATTCTATCGGCGAGAATATCTGCCGCGTCGACCTTACTCAGCAAAGCAACGATGAGGCCCCAAGGAAACTGTGTTCCTAAAGATAATGCCCTGGCACCTCATGTTGGTGGGCAGCAGCATCCTGTGCTCAGCCTGAACCACCAGAACAACTTTGGAAGGAGCAGCAGTCCTCCGTAGGCCACCACCAGGCCTGTCTCCTTGATCACATTGACTAAGGGTGGAGGAGCAACATGCTTGCGGATGCAGTGGGGCAGAACCTACGCAAGTAGACTAGCTAGAGCAGAAAGTACCCTGTGGATGGCTGATACATTAGCCCAGAGTTGAATCATCATGATGTTAGCACGCGTGATGCTCCAGTAACCTGCCTTTATTAGGGTTGATAACGAGGCCATTGCTGGTAAATACGGATCTACAGACTCCCAAGAACAAGGCTAATAGTAATAACATACAAGAAGAAGCAACTGTCTCAGGAAACTCTGGGAGGTGGTAAAATGACTTCTATTAACAGAAACAATGGGGTTCAGGAACTAAAGGCCTTGTCAGGGCCAATAAGAGAAACCCGGTTACAGAAGAGTCTCAGGCCTGCTTTTGAACTCTCCTACTTTCACGGTTGGTCTCCAGGGAAAGAATTGCCAAAAAGCAATCACTTGCCTACAGCCCATTACCTACAATTGGAATCTTCCTGGGCTGTCCCCACATGCCACATTAAGTAAGTGCCCCTTAGCACTGGATCGACCCTGGATTTGCATCTAAACTGTTCTTTGAGATGAGGCTAAATGCCAGGAAGCAGATTTTTAAAAAGTTAGTCTAGAAAAATAGAAAACACAGACACACAAGGAGACTCAAAAGTTTTGTCATCACTATGCCCAAGAAAGGCATTACGTCATTGAAAATGTATAATGTATGCAAACTGGCCTAGTTCAGATATGACAAAGTAAATATTAAAGACCATGCTTGGGTTGTATATAGGTCCACAGTTTCATTATGAACAATTATTCGAAGAGAGTGCCACAGGAGTATATTCCCTAAGCTAACCACCCCCAAACCCAGGGTGACACATCTGGGGGGTTTGGATGAAGAAAGGCTTCTCCTGTGACCACTCTTTCCCGTTCCCTCCAATACCAAGAACTCCACAGTCCTCCCATTTCTGAGGATCAGATCCTTCCAGAACACTGGGCTTAGCTACTGATGACTAATATGCTAGGTGGCATGGTAACCAAACGCTGGATTCTGTCACATTGGTCCTGGGGATGGGAACCAGGCAACCACGACAACATTGTGTTGTCCATACTAGAACCCCAAAGGAAAGCAGAACTGAGGCCTTGAAAAGGGGGTGCTCTTTTTATGTTAAGCTACAAAAAGTGGCCGGGAGGAATCGGTGTCCTCTTGAGGTTTCAACCCTAGCAGTCTGAAAGCCCCTATTAAACTCAAGCACAAGGCTGAGTCATGTCTGTGAATCTCAAATTGAGTATTTGATTGGGAGGCAAAAGCAAAAATAAAAAAAAAGTACTATCAGAACACTTCTGAAACTAATGGGAACAAAATAGCATGTGTGGGCAGGGAGCGAGGACCTAAGATCTCACCTCGTGGGAATGAAAGTTGTACAGAAAAAGGAATTAGCAATGACAGAAAATACTCAGCTAACTCTGAGCTCATATCTTCTCTTGTACTCTAGCTGGAATCTTCCACATCAAATGATAAGTATGAGACATGTTATGTCAACTGGAAGCTGCTCTTATTAGTACCAAGATTTAAACAGAAAATGATTTTTCCACCTCACTGTAACCTATTACATAACTTTTTTAGAAACCTGCTCAAGTCAGTTTTTCATACTGAGCATACTTTAGTATCACCCCCCAAAACCACAGCATTGTGCCTATGCTGACGCTCTTGAGCAGCTCCAGAAGGAACACACGTGTATTTTTACCTTCCCATCTGGAACCGTGTCATCAAATATCCCCTCTAACGATTTCTTCACAGCGTCGGTTCCCTCTCCAAACACCTGCAGAGAGAAAAGTATCGTCTTAAAAAAAAAAGGGGGATCTGGGCAAAGGGGCAAATGAAGCAGGGAATAGCGGCTGGAAATGGGCAAGGCTTTGGGAAAACATCACAGCAGAACTCAGGTCCTCCTGGGTCTCAAAGTATATCATCATTTACGGTGAAAAACCACAAGAATTAGGTCCCAACACTTCCTACACCTCTCATAGTTCAAACACAAAGATCATAAATTAGAATGTGGACAATTCATCTAAGTTTAAAATAAAATTCGCAAAGGCAATAAATTCATTCACACAGAAGACTTAGCCTCACAGAGGTAGGCAGCTACTTGCCCACAATCACATGGCCTTTCAAGGCCATACCCTGTAGGAGAACTGGAGAAGATACTTATAGTTGTTGTGTTTTATATAAAAGATAGAAACGGTTTTCTTTTTATTTAAAAATCAGAAAACTGCCTATTTTTTGAAATTCAACAAATTGTGTATCTTAAAGCTTAAATAAGATCTATATCCAAACATAGCCACAATAAATTCTGAATGCTGGCTATAAAATGAGCATGTGCGACCAGGAGAAAGTCAATACTTTTTTTTTTTATCCGTTGTAAAAGAGGCTACAGAAACACAATTTCTGTCTATTTGAGAGTTCTGAATTAGTGGTAAGATTTCCCTTACAACATTTATGGCTAAGCAAGATTTTTTTTTAATTTCACTTTAGGAATGATTTAAGAGCATATTGTGAAGATGTTTGCTTGCACTTACTCAAATTCTGTCACACATTCCAGTTGGCTACAGTCTAACCCAAAAGGAAAAGCCGTATAAACCAACAGTTTTGATAGAATGTAAGTCCAACTCTAAGACCACTCCTCCTGGAAGGAGGGAGAGATGTTGACACTAGTGGCCTTCTTCTGCAGGAAGGACAGAGAACCACTGAGTCCCTAGTGTGCTAAGTCCATGATAACAAACTCTATCTATATCAAGGCTGCTCGGTCCCTTACACTGTCATCGCATGCTTAACTGGTCCCCTTCGGGTTCCATCCAGACAAAAAAAAGGCAGTTTTTCAAAGGTGAGCGTGTTGGTCAACTATGGAATTTAGGACAGCAATCTTAAGGACTAGCCCTTTTAAAACTTCATCCCTATGGAAGTCGGTGGCTGCAGTCCTCAGAGTAAATGGTACGGGAATGCTGCGATCAAGTCAGCTTTGCTCAAGGGCATCACCTGCAGGCTACACTGCTAATCTGGCCATAACCTCTCACATGGTCAGTGCTTCTCAGTCCGGCCACTGTAGCCTGTGAAATGAATACACCCTCCAAAAAGAGTAACATCGCTCCTGTCTTCTGGCTTCTAACGTCCATCCATATGAATGGTTTGAGGCTATTCATCTTCTCAGTGTCAGTGGAGACAGATGGCAATAACGGACAGCAGAATTTTCTAGAAGCAACGCCATCATGAGTGAGGGAAGAGAAGGACCACTGGATGTGGTTCCTCAGGGCTCCACCCACCATCAGTCTAGATGATGCTAGTCATAAGATCCTCTGCTAGCCTTGGACCTGAGCAGAAAAAGCCATGGTGGCCACAGTCACATTCATTTCTGGGTCCTCATTCCCACAGATGGAGGAGCTGCCCATTTAAGGCCACCTTCCAAATCTCAGGGGCAGCCCTGGAGGCTGCCCGTGATCCAGCACCGGAGACGGCTTAGGGAGACTACAGCAAATGCTCGCTTGGCTTCCTGTGGTGGGGGCTCAATTCTGAGGACTTACATGAATCTGGCACTGTTTAGTAGGTCTGTAATTAACCAGAGCTTGGGTAGAATGCAGGTGGAGATGGATGGTGGTGACAGATTAATAGCAGAGCTCCATGTCTGGGGTATAAATTGCTTATTAAAAACTGTCTAGCACAACCAACCTCACGTCAAGTTGATTTAAAGTGTCAATAAAAAGAAACACACACACATGCATACACGCACACACATGTGCAAATCAATGGACAAAGAAGCAACATCTGTAGGTCCTTTGTGCTGACTCTGGGACCTACCTGGTTAATGCTTGGACGTCCCTGCTTCTTTTTGGAGGTAGTGTCCAGGCCCCAGAGAGAAGAAAACCTGCTCCTTCGCTTGCTTGCAGACCTGGACATGGCCTGAGTGCGTCTTCTCACTCCGATCTCACCAGTGCGGGCTGCCACCTGGCATTGGTTAAAACCGAAGAAGCCACAGGAGAGGTGGATCAACACTGACATAGGCGCCTTGAGTTAACACACAGTCCTATCCACCCTTCAATAAACCCTAGCATGCTACTGACCCCAGTGCTATGACTCTCACAGACAGAGATTCGGGGAGCCTTCACTGATGTCAAATGGTAAAGTGGCAAACTCAATTGCTATAGGAAATCATTAATTTATTCATTTAGATAAAAATAATAAATAAATAATCTGTTTATTGACTAAAAGGGCAACAAACTATGTCATGTGGCTTAGAGTTAGCTGTCCTCCAGTCTGCTTAACCTACTGCATCCTGAAGCCTAGAACCACACACATTCTGGAGATGCTCTTTAAACACTACGGAGCACCTTCTGTATTTTAATTACAAATCATTCCAAGGGTCTGTTAAAAAGAAAAAGGGAGGGGGCTGGAGAGATGGCTCAGTGGTTAAGAGCTTTGCCTGCTCTTCCAAAGGTCCTGAGTTCAATCCCCGGCAACCATATGGTGGCTCATAGCCATCTGTAATGAGCCTCAGTACCCTCTTCTGGCCTGCCCTGTATACATAATAAATAAATAAATATTAAAAAAAAAGATTATGGCCCCTACGATTCTACATTAAACCTAAACTAGCTAACCTCTTCTGTCTGTTGGGATCTCTTCAATCTCTTAGAATATACAAAATTATCCTCTTAGCTAGGGAAGTGATCGCTGTCCCAGTATCCAGCGTCTTTGCTAGGAAATCCCTAATGTATCTGGGCACTTGGCCAAGAAGTCAGGACTGGCTTCTTTCCTTTTCCCAGAGCATGGGCTTGTGACCATTTCTGCTAATGGGATGGCTTCTAGGAAATGTTTTCAGAGGGGAGGGGGACTTTCTAGTCTTTTTGTGCAGCTCATCCCTGGTGATGAAAATGACTGCATCACAGCCTAAATCACCAGGCTATTCCAGGATGGGAAACGAAGGAAAGAGAACCAACCACCTTGGGAGACTAGACCACTTGGCTGCATCCCAGACCCACGATGGTACTCTCTCCCTCACTCTCCTGTTTCACTGTGCTGGGATTGAACCCAGGACCTGACACACGCTGGGCAAGCACACTATCACTGAGCTACATCCAAGCCTAACAAAGGAACTGATAAATGGAGGGGTTTCTCTCATGTAAACCTGCACTCTCTCCCCACTCCACCCCCTCCTATCTATCTATCTATCTATCTATCTATCTACACACACATATGTACAGTAAACATAGATCCTCCATAATTTACATGTGTTGTGTTTACATGAAAAGGAAACGACATTTATATTTCTTTTTAAAGCTATACTCTTCTGAGAGGCCTTCAAGGCACCATCCAACCAGAGAAACATTTCGGACCAGGATACCCATATTTGAAGCTGCCAAGGTGACAGTGGCAGAAGTGGGGATCTCCGAGGACTCCAAGAAGTGCAGGGTGAATTTCACCCTACAGCTTGTAAGCGATGTTGCAGGAACTTCAGGGCTTCTCTGCCAGGAGATCTCAATAGGCCACCCACAAGATCTCCTTTCAAAAGGGCATGGCAGGAGGCTCAGTGAGTCAGACTGGAAATGAACCTCCCCACCTGCGCTTTGCCGCCGGAGGTAAATGTCTCAGAACCTATTTGTCATAGATTCCCACAGGGGCAACTCCCAACATGACAGATGCCAACTGGCAGCAGTCTCAGGAATGAAATGGTGTTGGGTAACACAGGGGGCCTCCCAGCCCTCAGCATGTTGGCCACAAGGCATTTCCCTGAGTCCTCAGTATTGACAGTATCAACACAGAAGAAGCCGAGTGAGTAAGTGGGCAAGGACCCTCACATGCACTCAGAATGGGAACCAAAACAGCTTCTCTGCCAGGGCATTAGGGAGAAGGGTTTTGGACTCAGATGAAAACAGAAGGTTGCGGGAGCTGGGGAGTCTTGCCTTGTCTCAGTTAAGTACTTAAGAAACACAGATCAGGACATTTAAAAAGTGGGAGCCAAGACTCCCATGGGAAATTTTATGAGAAAGACTTTAACCTACACTCATTCTTGAGGTATTGGGGGGACCCACAAATAGAAGGCATCATAAAACATGTCAAATGTTCTGGTCTCTGCCTTCTAAGTTGAAGGCGAACTCCGCTTGTGAAATGATTAAATCAGAACATGCTGACACATGTGTGCTCCCACGGCTGTGTAAACAGAGGAGAAACTGGTGTTAAACTTTAAAATCCAAACCAGATCAGCTGTTTGGTCTCAGCCAATTTGCAGACAGCAAGGTCTACTTGTAAGCACGATGTCTGTCTGTCTGTCTGCCCCCACACCACACACAGGTAGCCAAGAGGAGTCAACACCCACTATCCATGGATTCAGGCAACATTGGGTCAAAATTATTCAGAAAAAAATTCCATATGTATTGAGACATTTTCCTCATCACTATTCAATAAAGAATAAGGTATAAGCATCTGCATACCATTAGCGCAGCATTAAGCACTGTAAGTAATATGGTTAAAAGCACATGGGAGGACACCGACCCCTGGTATCCTGGGGGTCCTAATGCCACTCTTCCGAGGATGCTGAGGAATGACGATCACAGCAGCTTTGTGTGAGCCTGCTCATCTCCTTCCCAGCATGCCTCAATGTCTGCACCCACCATGTTCCGTGAACTGCAAGTGTCCTTCCTGTCTCTCCCATGTGAACATGAGCCCCAGGAAAATAGACTCTCTATGCTCTTATGCCCTCATCACAAGGCTAGCGACTGACACATGCCTGGGCTGTGCATGTATTTGTCAATCAAATGAATAAATAAAGCATTTAAAATTAAAGGGTGAGCAGCAATAACTTAAAAAGTAACTCTGGAGTTCACAGTCTCGGGAGAGGAGAAAAGGCACGGGAAGAGAAACCTGTGCACACAAATACTCCCAGGCCCTGGCTGCCTGCTTCGGGCTGCTTCAAAGGCTCGAGCAGTTTTCCTCAAGTGTTCAGGCCTTGTGGGCCATAAGGGCAGCACCACCCCCACTCTGACTCCAGACAATAATGACCAGGCGGGTATAGAAAACAGGCTGGCAGAAGAACTGCCGGACAAGAACTTGTGGGTTTCTCAATGGCAGGCCCACACAATGCCTCCTCTGTGGCAGGCACCTGACTACTTTATCAGTCAGCTCATCTGTGCAAACAAGAACAATGATAACCTTTCTTCAAAGAGTACAACAGGGACCCTTCGGTTAATGAAGGCACATCACTCAGCAGGACTGGGATCTCCTAGTGAATGGGACTCCCACTGTAGCTCAAATCCCTCCCCCGGCCCGGGTACCCTTGCACCTTCTCCTTCCATCCACCCCCACTTAACAGGAGGGGGCAATAATATCCTAGACAAAGGAGGGATTGAAGAAGGCCTCAGCTCCCATTGAGAGGAGGGGACCCTGAGGGTCAAATGACAAGGAGAGATGAGGGGGCGGGGTATCCAATAAATCAGATTAAAATTCTGCTGGGCATGTTCCGCCAGCTGATGCAGAAAATAGAAGCAGATACCCGGCAGAGTATCCTAACTTGTTCTGTGTAAAATGAAAGGCAGCCTGCACACACCGGCAAGGATTGCACGGACACCAGGACTTGCATTACTGAACAGCAGAAAGGAGCAGAGAGGCAGATTTACAGAATGAAACACTAGTCTTCCAAATAACAGAGCAAAAGTTCCTAAGAATCACCAACTCAACTGCTTCTTCCATAGGGTAGATTTAACTCACCTGCCACCAAATGAAAGAGCACATACATCATAGGCATGAAGGGGAATTTAGGGGGCCCATAGGTCAATGACAGACAAGGAGCTCAACGGCTTTTCCTTGTCTATTTCAGAGACAGACACTTATAAGAAAGCAACCGGTGCACATGAGTTTGAGGTAGAAGGCAAATTGGATTTCTTCACATCCTATCGTGTTACAGCAAGAGGGAAAGGGGTGTGGGTGCTGGAGATTGACAGGTGGTGTCTCACTGAGACGAGCCTGCCTGCCAACAGAAATAAATACAGGCTCTTGACGGGGACATTCTGACAGGAGCAAAGGGAAATCGTATACGTCATTTTTTTCCCCACACAGAATAAAGATTTGGCTAAGTTAAAAACTAGTGCTCAGGTCTCAAGGTAACAGACCTAGATCACGCACGCCGTAAATGAAAAATAATGAAAATAAAAACAACTGGGTCCCCAGCAGTTCTAACTTTCTCCGCTGTTCCTTACAGGGAAACCAAAAATGTAACAGCCATACAGTGAGGGAGGTAAGCAAACCAGGGGCAGAGCTGGAACTAGCAGAACAAGACAGTTTTTAAAAACTCTAGAAATTGGAGTAAGACCTCTTTCAAAATGCAGATCTCCCCATAATTATCTGAATGATGATGTTAATCTGTTTACAAAGAATACAAATGCCCAGGACTGAATTATAACTTAGAATTCAGCTACACCCAGCTCAGGACTCTGAGGCTGACTTCACTTCTAATTCCATAGCAAATGTGTTACGGGTGTGATATAGTTCTGAGGCTGTAGACCTAGATGGCTAAAACTCATTGCTTGTATACTGATTTCCCCCCTTTGGCAGAAAGGGGCCCCAAGTACATAAAGCTGCTCGTAATGTACCAAGTACTCAGAATTACAGAGTGTAAACACAGCACAACCACACACTCTGCCGCTGCGGAGTCGGACAGAAACTCCCCTCATAGGACACGTGTCCAGCTACGCGTCACTGAAACTGGCCTTCCTCTACACATCATATATTAGCCGTCTAACTAGGATAAAGTGAAGGGAGACCTCCAAGCCACAAAGATCTGCTAACAGTTTGGTGTGAGGGGGCAGGGGAGAATACATCTATGCCTCACAGAGAGAACAGAGCTACACGCATGAGGGAAAGCCCTCCATTTATCATGTACGTAAGGTTATTAACTTTATGGTTTCAAATGCCAAAACTGTCTAAAAATAACATCTATCCAAAAACACTGCGGCGAACATGTCTCAAGACAAGACCTTTATGGGGCTGGGATGTACTCAACGGTAGAGTGTTTGCCTAACATTTGTGAGGTCCTGGGTTCAATTCCCAACACCACGGGGAGGGGGTAGGCTGGGGTGTTAAAAGGGGTCTGGGGAGACAATGCCTTTTTCATTTTTCTTGCACAATAGTCTTAACCCTATCAAGAGAAGTTTAATTACGTTCCCACATAGGTTCGAATGAAATTCTGCATGAACTGCAAAGTGCGATCAGTTTGGAAATCTGTACAGGGCAGCAAACTAAGGAAACAGATGAGAGACTCCTGTCAAGTCCTGCTCAGGATTAAGAACCAAGATGAATATTTTTCCAAAATTCATTTGCTTCTACTCACCAGGGCATGAAAAGACGATACAGAAAAGATCCCAAGGCGGCCCATTGCCACTTTCGTCGGCCGGCTTGCAAAAGCAAGTAGCCTTTTGGGGTTTGGCAGCTCCCCGCCCTGCAGGCTGGCTAAATAACAGCGGAAACGAAACAGGTCCATCTGGAACTGCTCGAGATTCTGCTCCCAGACAAAGATCTGCAGTAGTGAAAAACCAGGGAGAGAAATGGGAAAAGGTGAAAATAAACATTAGCAGAGAATAGTGCAGATCAGTTGATTGTAAAGGTGCTAATTATAATTCTCGAGGGGAAACAACGGGGCCCCTAGGTCTTGTAGGAGGCATGTTTTCTTCTTTGCAAAGATCTGTAACCATAAACGCAGTATCATAAACATAAAGTACATTGTTAGTTATGGGTGCTCTCCTAGCATAGAGTTCACAGGGATTTTGGTGGGGGTGGGAGGGAGCATGTTTGGTATGTCAATTCTGACCACAAACCTAAGACAGAAGGAATAAAAATGTAGGGATCTCCAGTACTAGGGAACACTCATGTTGACAAGGAAAGGACTTTTACTAAGAAAAGTAAGGCCAATTACAGGCTAAAAACAAATAAACCAAAAGCTTTGGTAAAAGTGAGGAAGTTATTAAAGAAAAGGCTGAGAATAGTAAGCTGTCCCTTGCTCAACCTAGGCTTGGGGGCAGAGGGCTTAGTACCAGCTCAACGAGGTTGATGGGACAGACTTAACTGACTTCTCAAGGGAGGCCTTACCCTCTCTGAGGAGTGGGGGGGGTAGAGTAGAGGGAAGGTGGGGGGAGCGGGAGTTGAGGGGGGAGCAGGAACTAGGATTGGTAGATAGATAGATAGACAGACAGACAGATGATAGATAGGTGATAGATAGATAGATAGATAGATAGATAGATAGA
>LOEQ01002892.1:120835-135610 GCA_001685075.1 Bramus lutescens | reverse complement strand
CAGACTGTGAGGAAGGCGGCAATGACGAACCCGAGGAGATCATCCTTGGCTCTGGCACTACTTACTCACTGGGCATGAACCAGATAGCACACTCACAAGAGGGGGGGGGAAGGACGGGAAGAAGGGATGGGGTACATAATTTAAAAGAAGTACTATGCAGACCTCTATCGCCCCAATTCTGTCATAGGCCAGGTATAAAGGGGTCAGAGAAAGAAAGAAATGTCTCACTGTGTCTCATGCCTATGCTTAGGAGTAAGGCAGAGCCAATAGAATGCAGGATTTACAGAAATTTACACAGCAATGATTCCTATTGCTCACATTTAATGTACATCCTCAACAGTGTCTTCCCACTAATTATTATTTTTTTAAATCTTTCTTTGCAGTGCTGGGGATGAAACCAGGTTCTTGCATACAATACCAGCAAGTATCCTACCACTGGCTGGCATCATCAGTGATGCCAGTAATAAATAATAAAGGAGGGAGCCATTAATGGCCATGAACCAAAATTTCTAAGTACGGGTTTATTACTTTTGCTTTGGTTTTAAGAAAATGCATACAAAATTCTTGAAGACAAAGCAATGAAACTGTTCAAAAGTACTTTTGAATGTGATTAGCATATTCAAATATTTAAAAGACTTTAATATCTCTTTCTGGGACTCAGTTTAAAAATGCACCTTCTCCCGTGACTGTTGGGGTGAAGGGAATCACAGGCCTGGTTCCCAGGCGGTAAATCCGGCCTCGCATCCACATCACCACCCTCTCCTTGCATGACAGCTCTGAGAAGACAATGAAGTGCTGACGTTGGCCCAGGCTTCAGTGGAGTAAACGCTAAGCCTGGCAACTGCTGTTTCTTGTTGGGGCACTGTACTGTTTGTGACGTATATTCCATTTAGCATGGGAGTTTGTCAGCTTCTTTTTGTTTGAACTTGACACAATGGGAAAAGCCCTGAGGGGTTAATTATTAATCTCCAAATGAAATCTGGAACAGGTAATGAACAGGTCTTGGGCAATGGGAAAGACACCCAACAACATGTGTCAAAACCAGGACTGTTCCCAGGCAAGTGCTGGATGGGGAAGAGATGAGGGATTTGGCCCAAGGCCCAGGGAATTCTACATCTGCTGCTTAATACCCAAATGCCAGGAGAAAGTTGCTTCACGACCAAGCTTCAGTTTCCTCCGTGATAAAATAGGAAAAGAATGAGTAAGAGGAGGACTGTGAAAAACCCAGTGTACACAGCCTGAGCCTTGGAAGCCTCTGGTAGCTGGAGAGGAAAACAAGTTTTTCCTTAAACACTGATATTACCAGGCAGCAGAATCTCAGATGCTTGAGCCACGCTTCAAGGTTTTGAAACAAGCATGGAAAAGTGCTGTGGGAAATTCATACCTGAATTCATAGACCCTCGTTCCTCACAGCTAGCCCTGCACACGCAAAGACAGAGGCCTAACAATTACAGGGCAGCAGGGCCCCCTGCAATCATCAGTGACAACTAAGGCACACGGCTCTGTAAGGGGAGAGGCCAGCTCTTTAGTTATCCACGTCTTTACGTAATTTCTTAAAAAGATCATTGTTGCCTGTAGCTATGGATGGCTCATCTTCCAAATAAGAAACAAAACTGTAGTATCTTGGAAGGAATACAGCCAGTGGAATACATTATGATTATTATCCAAGAACTTGTCAGGAGAGGAGCTAGAGAGATGGCTCAGTGGGTAAAAGCATGTGCCAAGCATACTTGAGAACCTGAGTTCAAATCCCCAAAATGGACATAAAAACCAGAAGTATATTTTGAGTATATGTAACCCCAGCACTCTTATGGAAAATAGGCATGAACAGGATGGTCTCCAGAGGCCCAAGGACCAGTTAGACTTGTGTACTAGAATAACAAGGAGTATATGTCTATCAAGGTAGAAGGCCAGGAGCAACACCCAAGGCTGTCCTTTAACCTTCATACATGTGCTATTGTATGCATTCACCTGTGTTCATTCGCATACGTGTAGTGGAGAGGGGGGTCTAAAAAGTATAAAGTGAATCAGATTTACTAAACACAAATATTTCCGAATAAACATACGAACACCATTTTAGGGGCTGGAGAGATGGCTCAGTGTTTAAAGGGAATGGCTGCTCTTCCATCTAAGTCCAGAACCCAGCTCCTGAGTCAAATGACTCCCAACTGCCAGTAATTCCAGCTCCAGGTGATGTGTCATCTCTTCTAGCCTCCACCAACACCCAAAGACATGTCACACACACATACACACACACACACTAAACAAACAATTGAAAATCTAATGCAGTTTTATAGTATTTACCTCTAAAGTCTCATACTCTTAAAGGACAAAAATCAAATTCAAGGTATCTCAGAGCTGGAGACGCTGGTGGTCAAATGGATTTACTGCCAAGCTGACTCAGAAAAGCCAACATTCAAAACCAGGCTCTTTGTAGGCACTCCCCTGCCCCACCCCAGCTTTGTATGAAGTGACGGGAAGAATGGATCTCAATGGGCTGTCAAAGCAATCTGACTTTAGAGCAAAGGGACAACATCACCTCTGGTTAACAATCACAACAACCGCCATTATGTAGGAGATGCTGTGTACCAAGTGCTTAGGGCTGGGGAGAGGGGGCCAGGTATCAGCTCTGACACAGACACAAGTACCCTGCTTAGGGCTGGGAGAGAGGGGGCCAGGTACCAACTCCAACACAATCAGGGTTATTGTTCTGGGTCAGTCTGGAAGGACCAAGACTATGAGTCCCAGGCTGAGAGTCCGTGTTGTATTTCCATAGGGCCTAGTTTACAGGCACCATATCAATAGAGTAGAATTTAAAATTACACCTCAAAAACTCTGGGTGTATTATTATTATTATTTCATATATTACATCCTGACCTCAGTTCCCCCCTCTTCTCCCAGGTCTCCCCTTCAGAGCTATTCCTCCTCCATTACCCTTCTGAAAAGGACATGCCTTCCAGGGTTATTAACCAAAGCGGACCAGTGGTGGGTGGAGATGGGAACAGGAGGGATGGTGGCATACTGAGAGAGATGAGTGGAATGGGGGGGGCATTTAGGGGGAATGCAAAAACCTAGTGCAATAAAAACTCTGGTTTTTATTTCTTTTTTTAAAATTATACAGCCCCGAAGCTATGAACCATAGCAAGGGGACTGTACATGGACTCTGTTGGGATTGTGTTGCATAAAAATGGAACCCAGATAGAAACTCTAGTTGAGGTAAATTAGTACAAAATAAACAGTAATTCCCTATTCCTTTGATCTAGGTGCAAAACGAGGCTAGAAGAATACAATCATGATTCAATGATTATATTATCCATATAATCTAATTATTCATCTCAAGTATTACTATAATCTAAGAGGTCAAATACTTGGAAAATTCAAAGTCCTCTCTAGGCTCTGCTGGCACTTGCATCCATGTGGACAGACATACAGAGACATGGACATGTTATTTAAAATTAAAGATAAACATATTTAAAGATATATGTATACATGTATATATGTGTACGCATACATAAAAATATATAAAGCCAAATGCATTGGTGGGTTATTTTTAGTGTGGCAAAGTGTAATAAAACAGAAAGAATATTAAGTGGTGACAGACAAGCTTTGGTGCAGGCGTAGAATCACAGAACTCCCAGCACTAGGGTAGCAGATGGATAAAAACTGGGAGAGGAGGGTACTGGGGGTGGGGAGGACCACAAACATCAACCCAGACCAAATGCCATTTCTCAGCTCGGTGCCACCTTTGCAGAACATGGAAGGAGACTATCAAATAGCCTGTCTGGCTCCTGTCACGGCTTCCCCTCCACAGGATTCGGGTTTGGCCTTTCTCGTAGTCAGGCCCCTCCTTAAAAACCTGCCCTCGCATCACATTTCCTTAGAGATTTTATCAACACCAACTTGTGTAGGGAAAGAGCGCTGACGACATCTGCAGAGCTAAGTCTTGACAGGACTCAACTCCTCCTGGGTCTTTAATAGTATGCCTAAGAATGCACCTGGAGGTGCGAAGCTGCCCTTTCTTGCCAACTGACAAATCCTCAACGGCCCTCACTTCATTGCTTCTTAGCTTAGGAACAAAACCAGTCTCCTTATAAAACCTTCCCTTAAAATGTCCACGCTTGAGTGACCCCAACGTAGCCATAAACTAGACTTAAAGTCTGGTAAGCCAGCCATGATGACACGGGAGACTGAGGCAGGAGGAGCAAGAGTGAGACCCCACCTCAAAACAAGTAAAATAAAAACAAGCCATGGTAACCAGAATGTGGAAAGTACCCACCCACTGAGGCGGCTTGTCAGATGTCAGGACCCACACATGGAAAAGGCCAAGGCTGACAAAGGAAGAGTGAGCACAGCGGATGAGGGGAATCCCCAGGAAGGCGTTTCCATAGATAAAGTCAAGGATGAGTTAGTATGAGGATAAATAAGATCTCATCGGGACAGACAATTTCGCTAGTTATAGCTGGTGGGTTTGCATATGAAGTGTCTCTGAAAGGCTCGCACACTGTTCAGAGACAAGGCCCTGAGAAATGCCTAGATCCTGAGGCTCTTACTTCATATATGAATTAATCAATGGTTAGTCAGCATTACTGGGAAGTGAGAGAAACATTGGGAGGTTGAGCCTGTGTGAAGGTCACTGGGATGGAGGCTCAGAAGGATGTATTTTGCCCCCTGCCCTTTTGTCTCCATCCCTCTATCTTCTACTTCCTGCCCTCAACAAGGTGAGGAACTCTGTTCTGTCATGCCCTTCCCCCACGATGTTCTGTCACACATTGGCTCAGAAACAACAGAGGCACCCCATCTCCAAATACCATCAATGCTCCATGACTTTGAGAACTATATTTTCAGCACATGGAGCTGGGGAGACACATTTAAACTACAGTTATAGGAAGCCATGAGTCTATGCGGATAAAAATAAAAGTGAAATCTTGTAATGAGGAATCTACATCATTTCAAAATTACAAAATCCTTACAAGGAAGAGGAGCATAACTTCCCAAGCAAGAAAGCTACAGGTCCCGTCTTAACCACGTGACCTAGATGCGCACACATGGCCAGGTATAAGACATGTCAAAATCAGCCACTCTCAGAAGACACAAGATCATGCATACCCTCATGAATGGCGTGTCTGCCCGTGGTGCAAAGCACGAACAGAGTGAAGCTAAATCAAAGAGACTCTACAAAGCAGCTGGCTTGGGTTTTCAAGGGTCAAATTCATGAGAGCCGAGAATACACTAAGGAGCTGGATGAATGTAACGAAAGTGTTAAATGGGTAGGAGGTAGGCTGTACTAAGGACAGACAACAAAACTCAAACGCGGTAGGTAGGAGGAGGGGTGGATGGCACAGATGCACCAAATAAGTCCCAGGATTTGGGTTCCTTGTGTGGTGTTACGCAGAACACTATCATTGTAGGAAAAAAAAGAACATACTAATGCCTGGGAGTGGTGGGCCACTTACTCTCCAACAATTTGGTAGAAAAAGAATTGCTTATAGTACAGTGTCAATTTTTCTCTAAACATGCTGCAAATTCAAACTAAGAAATTTTATTATTGAGACAAGGTCTAACTGAGTAGCCCTCGCTGGCCTAAGGACTCACGAGGTAGACCTCAACTCACAGCGCTCTGCCTGTGTCTGCCTCCTAGTGCCTGAATTAAAGGGATATTCATGTCTGGTCCTAAATTTCTTAATTACACTTACTTATCTGGGTATTAGGATGAGGGGAGCTCACATGGACCACTGCACGCATGTGGAGGTCAGAGGTCAGAGAGCAACTTACCAAAGGTGGTTCTTTCCTTCCACCAAGTGTGCTCTGATACAATTCAGATCATCACAGATTATTAGAATGGCTGACAAGGGCCCGGAGCCATTAAGTCACTTCAAGAGCCCCAAGAGCAAATTCTAAAATGACTATTTACTGTAAATTGTGTGTGCAGATACAGGTACAGATGTGGACAATCTCTAGGAGATATCTCTGAGCTAAAGACTGTATAATATAGGAGGACTGGTTAAATACAAGCTCGCATTAGAAAGGACATGTGGCCCTTAAGCTACAAGCACTCATGAGCTCTTCCTGTCCTCATTAAAATATCTGCCTCCTCTTTTAGCAAATCAGTATAAATTTGGGGCTGAATGCTGTCTTTTCATGCCAAGTCACTCCTGTGGCAGCTGTCACAGAATACCCAGAAAGCTCAGCAACTCCTCCTGCCTCTGAGCGCCCTCAGTAGGCCAGAAACCAATCTCAGTCAAATTTCCAATGGGTTCTCATTCTAGCCATGTACTAACCAGGGTCAGTCCTGCTTAGCTAATGGGCCAGACTAGAGTCGATGCATCTGAGTGGTATGGCCATGGACTCCTGTGTGTGGGTTTTAATTTGGGGCAGTACCATGAGGGTCTTGGTTTGGGTATCTGGGAAATGGGGTAACAAGCATGTTCTTCCGACCAATTCCTGTAGTGGTTAACAAAGGTTCCCCCATCATCTGCCTGTTTCTTCAAGACACTCAAGGGCAGCAGTAGGGAGAGCTTTCGTTGGTGGAAACACTTCCAGAGTGGCTAATGAGCAAGGCGGGCTCAGCTGGGAGCGTGGACTCCATCACATTCAGTGGGAGAATGGGGAAAACGAAGGTGGCTCCAGAATGACAAAGACTCAGTCGAATTGGGTAATCAGAGATAGGGGTTCTCCAAACAAAAATCAAAGGGATAGGGAAAGGAAGGCACGGGAGAGTTAAGTTCCTCCAGGGTAGTACCGCACATGTGTGTGCAATGGTTAGTTCTGCGTGCACACACACACACACCCCTGCCCCAGCAACAGGATTCTGGGCAAGTTATCCAGCCTTTGCCTCAGTTTCCTCATTCATACATAACAGATAAGGATGTTACACTGATGATGTTTGGAAGGATTCAATACTGAACATGTTTTCTATGCCTCTGTCTTTCATATACTATCTATAACTTGATAGTAATTAATCTAAGTGACACAATATACATTAAATATATATGCAGTTTATTATGTAGAATATTTACTAATTATCTTGTATTCTAATGGCCTGGTCTTGAGAATGTTCAGTGTTCTACTCTTGGACAAGAGAAGGCAGCACACAGTAACCCTTGACCAGCACTGGCTCTCATGCATGAAGACAAAGATGACTTCCATCAAGACTGTGTGGCTGGGGCTGTGAGGTGTGTGAGCAGCGAGAGACAGTAGCCTGTGTGCAGCCACTGAAGTCAGATGAGTTGACCACCAAAAGCCAGCAAGTGTCAGATGGGCTTTCAGTGCCCCTCTGTCGGGGCCAGGAGCACGATTCTCAACTTAACAAGCTTGGTTATCCGCTCGGACATCTTACTATAAAGCCAACACAAGTAGGCAAAGGTCATGTACTGCTGGAGTCAAGGACAAAGCGATTTAAAAAATCAGCAGTGAGAGTGGCGAGCAGTAATGAAGCATCCGAAGGAACCCAGAGGAAGAGAGCTCCAGATCCTCCCAATATACCCCAGACCTCAGGGCCTCCATGTCCCCATGTCCCAGTACACCCCAGACCTCAGGGCCTCCATGTCCCCATGTCCCAGGACATGCCAGACCTCAGTGCCTCCTTGTCCCCATGTCCCAGTACACACCAGACCTCAGGGCCTCTATGTCCCCATGTCCCAGTACACCCCAGACCTCAGGGCCTCCATGTCTCCATGTCCCAGTACACGCCAGACCTCGCCGCCTCTGTGCTACCATATCCCAGCCTGACATCAGGGTTGGTTCTTCAGGAGAGAAAAACCCTCTAGCTCAGGATTAAAGGATGACCCATAGACTCTCGTGAAGATGACGGCTACCTATGAAAAGTCTTAGCTTATACCAAGATTACCTCAAAGGTGAGAAGCTTCAGAATTCACAGATCTGAAGAAAATCTTTCAGAACGGAGGGGAAAAAAATCAGGTAGCCCGTATTTTCCTGCTAAGCAGGAACATCTGCTGTGGTCTGAAATAACTCCAGAATGCTTCCCAAACGACGAACAAAGAAGGGGCCTTCCAGTCACAGATGTCATAAACCCAGGGCAATTGGAGGTACAAGGGCACGGGGCAGGCAATCTCAGTTTATGTGGCTTTCCAGGACTATCTGCAGATCTCAGGCAGGGTCACGGCTGAAATCCAGCTCGTACAGGCAGACATCCATCCTGAGGCTCTGAGCAGGCTACAAAAACGTCATCAGGCACGTAGAAATGTCCCCATGTAGCGTTTGAAAAAAATAAAACCCCAAACTCCCAAACTTTCCTGCTTCCCTTCTACAGAATCCTTCTGACCACCTAAGATAAAATGAATTTTGGAAATTCCATCAAATCCTCACTGTTCAGTGAAGTTAACCACAGTCAAGGTCTTCCCAACTAAAACACTCTTTCTTTGGAACACTCTGGTTTAAGCTCTGATACCAGAGTGGCGATGCCACTAAGCCAGTCACCTTTCACCTGGGAAGTGAGGGAAAGAAGGTTTCCCAGGTCACAGAGACCCAAGAGCCACTGTCAGAATTCTAGCCAATAGAATGTGACCACAGCTAAGTTGGTGACTTCCTGTTGTCTCGGCTAGAGCTTCTGGTACTCTACTAATTCCCTCTAAGTCTCTGGGCTCACAGAACTCAGAGAAACTAGGAGAAGACTAGGAGCGTAGCCCAGCCATATGGAGTCAGTTTGGATCTCTGAATGATCATGTGGAGACAGCATGAACCACCCACCCTCAACTCCTCAGGCTGCAAACGGTTTTGGCTTCTGAAACAAGCTAGGAATGACGTTTATGAAGCCACTGAACTCTAGGGTTTGGTGCCCATCTGCCATGACACTGCCTCTGGTTAACAAAAACTTGGAACGACCTTCCAAATGGTCACAGAGCTACCAAAAAAGTTGCAAGGAAATCCTAAACAGAACTCAAGTTTTACACTGCAGACACACTCAGTTCCTGAGGCCTAGACTACTACTGCGTTTCAGAAATCGGATGCTAAGCAACGACCGCCCACCCCCACCCCTGCCCATGAAACCCTGGTGACAGTATTTTCTGCTATAAATTTCAGGACAGTAAAATGACGAACTGGACAAGTTAGAAAAGGATTCTTCTTAGGAAAAGCTACACAGTGCATGATGTAAGGACATGGGCGGCACAAACAATAGTCATGGAGGAAAACTGTATGAAACTGGACGTCAAAATGTTTATCTCTGCAGCCAAGCATGATATCTGCATTTTTGATATATTTACACTTAGCTCATGACTAGTGCAATTCGAGCCTCTGAGGAAGGGCTGCATTCCAATGTTCCTGAAGAAGAAACACAGAGCCAACTTGTCCTGACAGGTAGACAACACCGGCACTGCCCTCCTGAGCTGAAAATAATGGGCTGCCAAGAAACTCCATGCAGAACAAAGGGGACACACTCCAATCCTCTGCCTGTCTCTCCACCATCAGGAAGTACTTTCCTCACCAGGGTAAGAGAATACCTTCCCAAACTGGTAATTCAGAAGGAACTGACGCCCTGGGGAGGAGGAGGGAAGGAGGGAGGCAGGGAGGGATGAGGTCCTGGACCATAAGGGAGTGGATTCGACTTTGCAGACAATATTATTCCGAAGAAACTTTACTGTTCAAGGCATTACCCAGAGAAAGACCCAAGCTGTAAGCATTACGGATACATCATTTCAAATATGGCCACCAAGGTTTCTGGGAACTATGGTCTAAATAGTATCTCTCATCCTCAATAAAATACACATTTCTAAAGACCACCTCACACCCTGGTCTTAAAAAAAAATCATAATACCTCCCCTCCATTTTCTGGCACCCTGAGATTTAGCAGAATGTCTGGGAAGCAAGGAGAAGGAAAGGGTGAACAGGAAGGGAAGGACCCCACCCCATTCTCCAGCCTATTTATCTCCAGGGGTACCTCTATACTCTGGGGAGTGGGGTGGGGGGCTCAGAATGCAGCTCTCGAGGCCAGAAAGATGCTTAGGTTGGCTACTCATACTAAACTCCAGTTTCTCATCTGTAAACAAGCTGTTTAATAACCCTTCCACTCCTCCCAGGTGAGCTGTCAGTTACACAGGCGATGCTGGACTTGGAGCGCAAAGAGCAATAAAGGCTGATTATGATTAGACTACATGACACAGAGTGTCACCTCAGAGCCCTGAAAATCACAGGGAGATTAAAAACACGAGTCCTGGTTCCCTCGAAGTGATTACCCTGCCCCCTTCACGAAATGGTTTTACTAAAGAGCCAAACGTTTTGGTTCCTTTTTTAATACAGGGAATTTTCTTGGACAAGGGGTGGGTGTGTGTGTGTGTGTACACATATATTTATGTCTCTATACATGCATGCATGTGTGTATCTGTGTATGTGCATGCAGGCGGGTGTTCCAAGAAGAACGAACCTCAACCCCTGTCAGTCTGCATATGTACAGTGGAACAATGAAGGTGTTCATTCAGTCTGTGATGACAGACTGACGTCATTTTACAACCCAAAGCTCAGAGCACCGCACTGTTGAGCTGGGACAGCTGAGAAGAACTCCAACCAAAGGCCCCTGGATTCCCAAGTTCAGATGTTCTTTTTTTTTTTTTTTCAGGGCTGTGCCTGGCAGCAGCAACTGCATCTCTTCTTAAGGGAAGGTGTTCAGATGATTATGTGGTAACACAGACAAGGAAAGAGAGAGGCACGGTGCAAGGGCCGGCATCAAGAGGTGAGATTCTAACTCAGGTCTCACACAGCCTTATTGGAGATGGCCCAGAGATCTTTTCAAGGTGATGTCACAAATAATACTTCAACTGAAGCAGCGATTCACCTGCCCTATGCAAAAAGAATGTGGATAATGTGTCCTGTTTATTATTTAACAGGACGAGGCAAGTGCAAGAATGGGAGTACCTTTATTTGGGACACATGTTTGTCCTGAATAGACCTGACCATCATGGACATGCGGGAGCTGCCTCCTCTAAAGACGAATGCAATACCTACAAGAAGTATTCCTAAGAGTAAAACCATCCATTCTCTGTGCATTTTTTCCCCACATTTACTCTCATGATGAACTGGAGTCTCAGAGGTGATCTGAGCTTTTGGGGAAACTCCCATCTGGGTTCCAGGGTCACCATTTGTAACATCTGTAGGGGAACAGAATGTTGATTCACCATCTGGGGAAAGGCCAGACAGATTTTTTCTTTTCATGTCATCTATGATGTGTGGGGACAACATAATTTATACAAAACTCCAGACCTAAATAGACTGCATTTAAAACACTGAAGCAGATGCTGCCAAAACAGGGTACCACGCTGCATGCCCTTCTGGTTATCCACTTGGCTCTTGTGTTCAGAATGGGCAAAGCCACAGTGTTCCTCAACTCTGAGTGTCTAACCCACAGGCTGGGGGTGAGGGGACACAGGGACAGATGACAGTGAGGTTACCGCTCGGTCTACCGATTAATACGGAAGCTCATTTACTCTTGCTGACGGTACTGCAGGATGAGAGAACTCCTCACACAGACCCAGAGCTGGGGAGACAGACGGCTATTATATGAAGATTTTGAAATATTAAGATATAAGCTCACTGAGCTTAGAGGTGTCCTGAGGACAAATATAAAGATGAAACAGGACCACTGAACTCTGACTCTGTTTATCAGAAGGGAAGAGGGGCCCTGAAGCAGCTAAAACCCTGGGAGAAATGATGCACTTCTTTGCATTGCTTTAAACTTTCCACACTGCCTCAAACACCACAAAACCAGCACAGTGCCTCTCCTTGATGGACCATGTTTTCCAACTCAACCAGCTACACACATATGCCTAATGCCTGCTTTGTTTTCCATCCCTTTTGGCAAGGTTGTCCCACTAAGGAACGCTATTTTCTGTACAGCCAAAGGATCTCAGTGCTCAGGATAAAAGCAGGTTGTGCGTGGAAACAACAGTTTCTCCATGGTGCTATCTGTGTTTGTTCAAGTTCGTCTTAAAGGGTATGGGTCAAGCAGCCCTGCTAACTTCAGCGCTTTGCACAAACCACAGGATTTGACCCAGTACAAGGATTCTGAGCAGGGTGGATTCAGAAGACCTTCTCAAATCGGATGCAAAGCGATCTGCATAGATATTCCTCCATGTAGACCAAGCAGGGCTGCTTGGCTTTCACTTGCTTCTCAAATGAGTGTGCCTGACACAAAGCTTGTCCTACATATAATCAAGATGCGCAGGACATGGGAAGAGAGTACCCTGGCG
This sequence comes from Bramus lutescens, assembly GCA_001685075.1. Taxonomy (NCBI): domain Eukaryota; kingdom Metazoa; phylum Chordata; class Mammalia; order Rodentia; family Cricetidae; genus Bramus; species Bramus lutescens. Next base: position 123,413 of record LOEQ01002892.1, on the reverse strand, counting down.
TTTGTTTCATCCTGAAACCTCACCATAAAAGCCACAAATGGCAACACAGCATGCGTTCATTTATTCCACAAAGTGTGTGCCTACCTTAAAGTGCAGCAACACACTCGGGTTACACTGAAATGTGGGAGGGGGAACAAGAAGGGCATTGATATTCTTCACACTGGCCTAGTGGTATCATTCTAAAAATCCTTCAGATTGAAACTGCCGCCTACCTGTGTTCTGCCTGCTCCCACAGGAACTCCAACAAAATGTTTAGAAAGGATAATAACTGTGGGAGGGGGGCTCTATTGCTTTCTCCCTGATTGTTTCCAATTCACAACAAAAATATTTCAAGAAAAGTTTGCTTTGAGGCAGAAGAACACGATGCCTGAGCCTTGCTTCCTGTGGCTGTCATCAAACACCCGGACACAAACAACCTAAGACGGAAAGTAGTTTCTTTGGCTCACAGTTACGGGTTACTGTCTGTCTATGGCGGCTAATCTTGGTTGTCCAATTGGCAGCATCTGGAATCAAGTAACCTAAGATCCTGGGCAATCCTATAATGATTTTCTTAATCTGTGATAGATTTTCTTAATCAGCTTTTTTTGGTTGGTTGGTTTTGTTGTTGTTGTTTGTTGTTTTGCTTGTTTTCCCTTTTTTCCTTTGAGACAGGGTATCTCTGTATAACAGCCCTGGCCCTCCTGGAACTCGCTTTGTAGACCAGGCTGTCTTTGAACTCACAGTGCTGGGATTAAAAGCGTGCGCCACCACCTCCCAGCGTTAATCAGATTATCTGAAGCATGGAGACTAACCCTAAATTTGGGTGGCACCTTCTGGCGCCGCCCAAATGAAAAGACATGGAAGAAGGAAGCTTTGCTTTTCTCCTGCTTGCCCTCGCTCTTGCCGGCAAGTCCGTCTATCCTTTTTCTGCAGCCAGTATTACATCCAACTTCAGGATTCCAATGCAGGTGGAGCAAACTGGGAATGTTGAGACATCCAGCCTCCTGGACTGAACGACTAATTATTCTGGGCCTTTCCATCGTGAGACAGTCATTGTTGGGCCACCAGAACCATAGCCTGTAAGACAGACTAACAAAGTCCCCCTTGCATCTCAACCGTGTGTGTGTGTGTACACACGTGTGATGCACACATGTGTATGCACGTTCTTGCTACCAGTTCTGTACCTCTGGAGCGAAACTCCTCTAATTAAAAGATGGTCCATCAGGCAGTGGATGTTGGAAGCAGCACCTCACTTCCACAGACAAGAGCAGTGTGAGAATCAGTGTACGCATCTCTGTGCTCAGGTCACTTCCTTCACTCTTACACAATTCAGGACCCAAACCCAGGAGACCCAAAGTAGTACTGGGTCCCCCCAGAAGAATACATGAGTTAACACAATCAAGACAACCCTCATAGATGTCCGCAGGCCAATCTGACCTCAACAGCCCCTCATGGAACCCAGGTGATACTATGTTGTGTCAGGTTGAAGATTAAAAACACCACAGCCATCAAGTGTGAGATCCGGGTGCCTTCAATAAGAAGGCAATAACACGCGGGAGAGTGTGCAACTAACTATGTTAAATCAAGAATGGTGCGCTTCCACCGGGAAAGTCAATTAAAGCTGCAACTCGTGTGCTCCTCAGCCTTTGCTGAGCACAGTTAGCTCCCCCAGTGAAACTAATGGAAACAGGAGCAAAGGTATTGAAAATAATTAAATTTTTCTGTCATAGGTTGTTATCATGAAGTTCTAATGGGCAACCAAGAACAATAGCAATAGCCTGTGTAATCTGGGAGTCTGCTGGCTGGTTTGTGTCACCCTAGGTCAACCAGCAGTGGGGAGGGAGCCTCAGTTGAGAAAAATGCCTCCATGAGGTCAGTAAGGCTGTTGGCAAACCTGTAAGGCATTTTCTTAATGAGTGATTGATGCGGGAGGACCCATCGCATTGGGAGAAGCGCAACCCTGGGCTGGTGGTCCTGGCTTCTATAAGAAAGCAGGCTGAGCTATCCAAGAAGAGCAAGTCAGCAAGTAGCACCCTCCATAGCCCCTGTATCAGCTCCTGGACCCAGGTTCCTGAAGTGTTTGAGTTCCTACTCTAACTCCCGTCAGTGATGGACTACTAAGTGAAAGTCTATGCCAAATAAACTCTTTCCTCCCAAACTTGCTTTTGGTTATGGTGTTTCATCAGTGCAATAGTGACCCTAAATAGTGACCCCATGGAAATACTGATTTATATAAGTATGCACTAGAAAATGGTAGAAATATGTTTAATGACATCACAAAAATTGTTGCAAATCTTGTCCTTATCTCAAACTTAAATTTAACTGATTTTTAGACAACTCAAGTCAGCAATTCAAACAGCAACTTTAAAATTCTATATGTATGTATGTATGTATACATGCATCTATCTATCTATCTGTTTATTTGTTGGGGACAAGATCTCAGTATGTCTCCCTGGCTGGCCTGATACTCTATGTAGACCAGGCTGCCCTCAAATTCACAGAGATTTGTTATATCTGGTCCTGAGCCCTCCCTGGGATTAAAGGTGTGTGCTAATACCCCCAGCCCATGATTTAGTGTGTGTGTGTGTGTGTGTGTGTG
>LOEQ01002892.1:81447-92527 GCA_001685075.1 Bramus lutescens | reverse complement strand
ATTGAACTCAGGACCTCTGGAAGAGCAGGCAATGCTCTTAACCACTGAGCCATCATCTCTCCAGCCCTGGCTTTGAAGTTTTAAAACTCCTATGCCAGATCCAGTCCCTTGCTATCTCCAACTTTTGAATAAATTGCAAACTCTCAGTTACTGCTCCAGAGCCATGCCTGCTGATCTGCTGCCATGTTCCCCACCATGGTGGTCATGAACTAATAACCCTCTAGAACTGAAGGTAAGCCCCCAGTAAAATACTTCCTCTTATCCATTGCCTCGGTCATGACATTATGAAATAGGACAGCGGTAACTACGTTAGACAGACTTGAGATTTTCATAAGTTGTAAAAAGGAAAAAAATTACTTGGCTCAGGCACTTTTCAAGCACTACTGGCTGGGAGAGGGAGGGTGGGGCTCTGGAGACTGCAGCCCAGCCTGTTCTGTGTTTCCTGCCTGTTCTCCCTGTCACATTGCTTGATCTTCACCTCACACCCAGAAGACTGACTGCCTCTTACTGTAAGAGACGAAGTGAGCCTTCTCAACTATCAAATTAAAACTTTCAAAATGACGAGGAGGCAAAGGGGCATGCCCTTTGGCAGGATGCCAGGTACGGCAGTCCCAGCTGAACAGAGCACATTTCACAGGGCCCTTGTGTCCAACAACCCGTGTGAAGCCCAAATTTCAAAGAAGATCAAATGGGTCGAACATGAAGGATCAGACCGAGGGAAATGAATTAAACCCAAACTATCAACCAGGAACACTGTATGAGACAATGTTGAGATCACACTCAGGTCCCTCTTAACAGATATGACCAGACACACGAAGACACAGAGGAGGTGACAGACAGTATAAGTGAGAGCCCTGGACAGGGTGGGAATCAGCCCCACCCCTCCACCTGTAAAATGGGGTCATGACACTATTTCCCTCTGAGCTGGTGTGAGGACAGCTTCCGTGATGATGACTCATTCCTTGACCACTTTCTGAAGGAAAACTACTACAGGAAAGACTGTTCACCCGTCTCTATACCTGTCCTCAGATGATTCGGCACGGACTACTACTCGGTCCTCAGATGGTTCAGCATGGACTACGGGTGACCAGATCCATTTACAGACAGAGATCAAAGCACAGAAAGGCTCGATGAGCCATCCAAACCCACCGGAAAGGAGGGGTTGGATCTAAAAGTCTAACCTAGCCTTTGTAGCGCCAGAACCCAGCCCTCCCCACCNCCCCCACCACCGCACGTGGGCAACCAACCATCCTGCCATCAAGGACCCTGGCATCCTCATAGCCCATGTGTTTGTTTCTTTATTATCATCATCGCCTTCTGTGCCATTATCCCTGGGTTCCAAGTTGATGAAGACAGAGCACTTGGTGCGACCCCCAAAACCTGTGCTCCCCCACATTCACCTCATCCACCACTCTGGCCCAGATGCAGCCTGTGAGAAACAGATGCCCGGGTTTGTCACAAAGCTCGATGAAGTTAACCATCGCCGTGTCCGGACAGAGAGGTGCGGAGAAGATGTATAACCCAAGCAGATCGAATCAGGTAATAAGCAAAGGATATGAGGAACCCATGGGCAGAAAGTGTATGGATGTGCTTGCCAGGCCCGCTCCCAGAGCGAGGTCTGCGAAGGGCCGGTTCACAGTCTGGGCTGTGACAGTGACCCATTAGGTGGCTATTTTATACCGCCCTATTTATGCGGCTCCCGCCTCAAGGGCAAATGCTGTACTTGTTACAGTAAGAGGAGTCTTGCTCTCCATTCGATCTTCTCCTCTCCTAAGCTTCCAGTGAAATGAGGCTGCCAACCCCCACACACGGGAGCTGGTGGCGGACCATTCGTGATGTAGGTCCTAGGCGTTGCCCATGCCAACTGCTGTTGACCAGCATTTCCCCACATCATCTGGACCACTGACACTCAGCCTCCAGACCCCCGGTGCCTGGCCACTGACAGGAGGGAGGCCTCACTAAAGGACACCAGTGCTGTGGACTGTCAACATCTGAATTTTACTTTCTCAGTGCCACATGGCCACACACCTTGCTCGGGCTTGAGGTCTCAAAGCCAGGCTCCTAGGAACTTTCAGTCTTTCTCTGGCCACAGATGAACTCAGCCCATTAAAGAACAGCTGTAATCTTCACACGTGTAACTTTGCATTGGCAAACATGAGTCAGCTCTGAGGTTACCAGCCACTGTCCCCTCAAGCCCCACCTCCCCACACCCCCCACAAATCACAGGTAGCTCTTCACACATTGCCCATTTCTCACTTGGTAGACACACCCTAGCACACACACACAAACCTACTGACTCATGCTGCTGCAAAAACAAAAAACGACAGTCTCGGCCTCTAGCATTAATGTGGGTCTCTGTTTGCATAAGGACATGCCACCAGCTAGGTCGACCTCCCGTGGAAACTTGTTCTTGTCTGTGCACGCATCCAACATTAAGCTTTAGATCTTTGTTCAAAGGCAACTCTAATAACACACCATAAACATTTTATAATTGGGTTGTATTTGTTTATCGATCCTGCTTGACCCCAACAAGAATGAAAGCTCTACAAAGACCGCTAGCTGCTCCTGACACTCCTGCTCACAGTCTTGTCTCTGGTACCTAGATACATGCTTGCTCCACAATAGACCCTCAGTAAATGATTGATCCACTACTGCCTGGTAGCCACTCCACATCAGAAGCACAATCCAAAACACCCAAGCCTGAAGGCTCTCCGGTAACCACAGAAGCAACTTCTGTCTTAAGCCCAAACAGCAAGGATGGGAAGGAACATGGACCAGGCCAAGAAATACGCATCACGTGAGTGACACCTAAATGCTCAGGGTTCCCAAAATACATCATAACATTCACTGTGCATTTAAGACATGGCGTGCTAGGGCTGGAGAGATGGCTCAGAGGTTAAGAGCATTGCCTGCTCTTCCAAAGTCCTGAGTTCAATTCCCAGCAANAAATAAATAAATAAATAAATAAATAAATAAATAAATAAATAAATAATTTAAAAAGCTTAAGCAAAAGCAAAAACAAAAAAAAAGACATGGCGTGCTAAATCTTTGGAGAGCATAGCTAGAAAAAAAGCACTGGTAACTCCTGGGCACCCTCAAGGCATTGCATATCAGCTTCTGCTACACAGCACCATCTTGCCAGGCCACGTCTCATGTCTTAAGAGTCTTGACATCCATGACCCTCCAAATTCACATCTTGAAAGCTTAACTTCCCCCAAACGATGGTATATGGAGGTGCAGCAGTGGAATGATTAGCTTATGACAGCAAAGTCACGCCCTTACGGTTGGTGCCTTATGACCCACCCCTCCTTGGTCCTTTCCAAGTGTCTAGGAGGAAGGAGGCCACCAGATGTGGGTTCTGCCGCACCCTGGTCTTCGACTCCTCTGCTTCCCAAGGTTAAAGGTATAAAACTTCTGTTATGTATAAACCAACTGCCTGCCCAGCTTATGGAACTTTGAGAAGACTAGACCCCAACCCAGGCAATCTTCACTTTGGAGTTCATATCCTCAATGCCTCCTATTTTTCCTTCAGAAACTGATTCCATGGATTGGGGCGATGGCTCAGTAGCTAAAAGCACACATTCCTCTTGCAGAAGACCTGAGCTAGGATCCCAGTATAAGAAACAGACTTATCTATCAAAGATAGCTAGTCTGCCAAGAGTATTCTATAAACCTTCCCCATCTTGTGAAACACTTGTGGTACCTGCCTGCCTATTTGCCCAACCCCCGAATCCCAGACTTTCCTAGGACACATGACTTTTTATTATTTATTTCCTCTTTGGACTGATTATGAATTAGCCAGTCTCACCAGACTATGAAGCTGAGCTCCTACCAATGGGGTAGGGTGAGACAGTCACCACCTTGTGTTTATATTAAAACTAAGTGAACTCTCTTCCCCACCATGCTGGGCTCCCCAGTTTGGATCATTGTGGATCCTTTTGCAAAATTAAATTGCCTTATCAAATTACTCCTTTGTGTCTCTTTTTATGACACCAATAATTCATTTTCCAATAAACTGGGGGGGGGGACCTTGTCTGGGATTCAAATCCATCCAGTAGAGTGTAGAGATTCCCTCTCTTGAGGGAAATAAATCCTGCAGCCCTGTTGTACTGGCACCCAGGGTCTAGGGTGATCAACACTTGGGTTTAAAAATGATTCAAGAAGAGAAAGTTTCGTGACCACTTCATGAAGGACTAAGGCAAGCATCACCATGACTGGGCAATTCCATGTGCAGAACAAGGTAAGGAAAAGTCACACAGAGTGACGAAGTATTTTCTTAGTGGTGGGGACATCCAGTAGACTGTATGAGAGCGGCTGAGCTGTACTTTGAGCACAGAGTGAGTTGGGAGCACTGGTTCACAGTTCTATAGGTGCTGATGATGCAACCTCATACACTGCATTGGCAGTCCCTCTGACCTAGTCAGGGCTTTGCACCAACCTGCTTTCATTGCCAAGAACTGAACACCTCCCTGCAAGGGAATTGCTCATAGGTGAGCAAAGTGGTTGCCTTGGAGTGAAAGAAACTTCCACCCTAGAAGCTGGGAGTCATGGTGAGGGTTAAGCCTCTAAAGGAATATCGTATCTGAAAGCAGAGATGGGAAATGGCCAAAATAAAAAGAATTCTAGGAAAAAATGAAAGTAAGAATGAAATTCCCCCTGGTGACCCCTTGGGGTTCATGCTTAACTACTGGAAGACTATAATAAAGTACTATAATTTCATCTGGACCCCCCAAGTCAATCATTAAGCCTTCAGACTCTGGCCTTGTCCGCCAACTCTAATTGTACACATTAGCAGAAAGAGCCCTATTTCTCAGGAAGACACTGACGATGCTTTCTACCGGGAGAAAAAGACCCATACCCCTTGAGGCCGCAAGAAGAGAAGAAAGAAATTGACCAATGTGAGAAAGACCTTCAACAGCTCCCTTCCCCCCAATCCCAGAAAACCTTAAACTGTATCTCCCTCGTGGAGGTTCCGCTGGGGCAGATGGGTCGGTCTGTCCATGACCTCTGACTAGCAATGGGGTCAGGAACCTGGAAAAGGAGCTAACTCCCCTTGCGGACTTTGTGACTGCTATAGAGCCATGGATGTGACCTCCAAGGCAGTTCAAATGGCTTTTTTCCTTCTCTCCTCCATGCTTGTCCTCAGGACAGCCATTGAAATCTATCTACAGCTTGCCTGCCCTGGGGAAGGGAGTTCTTTGAAACTCTAATAACATTTCCTTAAGCTTCCATGTCATCCTTGCTCAAATTCTTAGGTCCCAAGAGGGGACCTGACTTTCCCTGTATCTTATGATGACCATGCAGGGACACCAAAATTCTAGTAACATAGTAGATTACACACACAGGGACACACCAAAGCATCTCTGAAAAGAAATGCTTTGAGCCCCCTTTATCCTTCTCACTGTGGGGCTGTAAGAAGCTTGCTCCCGACGCTGTGCCTCCCTGGAAGAGGAGGGGAACAAGCCTCTTTTTGTTCCTTCTCTCATGTTTTAGGGGCTGACTTATGGTCACGTGGCAGAAACTAAGCAATTCTAAGTTTAACACCATGTCCTCTCCCTGGGCACAGACAGCATCCACTCAGAACCTGGAAGTCTGAATAAGGATGTGGAAGGGAGTGGAGACAGTTACTTGATACAGTCAGGTCTAACATGGCTTTAGACCACACGGGCTCCACGCAGTTGCTTTGGTGATTGGGTGAAGCTCCACACAAAGCTGCCAAGGAGTTATAGTTGAATCAACAATTTCCTAAGGAGCTGGTTTCTCAGCTTTCCATCTGACACAGAGAGTCAGAAGTCTGTCTGATCTCAGCAAGCTCCACAGTGGGACACATGGGTGCCAGGATCACCTTCTCGTTACCCAGGTAGTTTTGTAATTGTTGTTGTTGCTGTTGTTACTGTTTAAAGAAAAGGGGGTCATTGTCCACATTAAATATGTGATGTATATTGTGTTCTGATGGGGGATAGTAACTGGGGCTTTGATTCCAGCTTGGTTGGTGACCTCAGCAAAATAAAGGCCAGGTGACTTCTTCACCATCTTGGTTAAAGCAGCCACATAGCATATATCAAAATGGTGACACTCCTAAAACTTCCTGGTACCACCAAGCCCTCCAAAGATCACCGCACCCCTAGAATCTCCTGACACTTAACTCTCTATCACGACATACACTTTGCACCCATCATGAATTAGTCAATCGCATCAGATTGTGAGATCGAGCTCCCACCAATGGGGTGATACACAGTCGCCACCCTCCCCTAGGAGAAAAACTAAGTGAACTCCCCGCCCTGTGCACCTGCTTACCCAGGTTCATCCCCTGCACACGTTTTAGAAAAGTAAGCTGCCTTGCTGAGCTGTTTTTGCGGGACATGGGGAATATTCTTTTCCAGGACCAGCCAAGGCAGAGGGCTCACAACTGCCTGAGACTGCAGCTCAAGAGGCTCCAGCTCCCTTTTCAGACCTCAATGGGCACCTGCACTGGTGCCCACACCTACACATGTATGCATATAATAGAAATAATAAGTCCTTAAGGAACTGAATTTGGGCTGGAGAGTTGGCTCAGTGGTTATCAGCACCAGACACAGACACAGCTGGTTCACTTACACAGAAAATAATACCATACATAAACATAAAAAAGACAGAAAACAGAAACTGAATTTGTATTCTATCCTTAAAATTTCCTCCTTCAATTTGCTCAGTCCTCTCTCATTCAGACCCTTTTGGCATAGACAATGCACTGGTTAAATCTAACAAATATTTCATTCACACCTGAATCCAGACTCAGAGCCAATAAAAGACAAGTGAGCACAGTCCTGACCTTGCTTTAAATCCATAATCATTAAACCACTAATGCCAAATGTATCTTTAAATGCCATCAGCAATCACCAAGAAATTCCCAGTCTCTTTACCTACATACTCATGAAGCTTATATATCCTTTCTTTCCAACTCTCCAGTGTTTCTTCTCTCCACCAATGACCTTTCATCCTACTTCTCAAGAAATGTGAAGTTTCTTCCCCAAACTTGAAAGCCTACATAGCCCTTGGGGAGGCTCTGTCCCCAGCACACGCACTCCAGCTTCCTGTAGATATAGATAACAATCATATCTAAAGCCAGTTCCTCCTTCCCACCCTACTCCTGCAACCTCTCCTCTCCTCAATGGGGTCAAAGTATAAATAGACAAATCAGCTGTGCTCTTGCTGTGTCCTGCAGAAAGGTTCGAGGTTGCTCGTTATCTGCTGAGCATGATTCTCTTCCCATGGCAGCTAGGCTCCCATTTATTCCCTTCAGACTGGCAACTGCAGCGCTTCCTTCTGCATCCTCATCACACTAGACCCGCCTTATTCATTGAAACGGTATAATTTCTGCACTTGCCAAGACATCATGATCCTTTAGTCATGCTGGCTGCTTCTACTGATTCCTTCTATTCTGTGTTGGACAGATCCAGAACGTCAAGCCTCGATAAGACAAAGGTTCTCTTTTTCAGTCTGTGTTCAGTTTCTCAGTCTGGGATACACACAGACCTGCTTCCCAGATCCATGTGAGAGCAGGACTTGCTGCCTCGCGTGAGGATTATAGAGAGCATCCTCCTTGTGGTGACTAAATCAGGAGGGGCCGAGGCTCTGAAGGAGAACGCTGATAGATGCTCTTAGCTCGCTGACGGTGATCCTGTAGAACAATGGAATGTCTCTGCTCAAGCATCCTTCCTCTTCCTCCTTCTAAAAGACTGATTCTCTAAGAACTATCTTCCCCCGTGACATCTTCTTACACACAACCCTGACAGAGCCCAAGGCAGCGTCACAAGTAGGAATATACTACCACATCCTTACATCTCTCCATAGGTGTCAGGACACTGCCTCTCCCTGTAACGTGCCATGTTCAGATACCCATGTGTGAGCTAATCCTTCCCTCAGGCATCTTCCAGGCAACCTTCCCAGCTCAGCATGGGTAATTCCACCCTCCTAGTGGTTGAGGTTGAATTGCAGTGAGGAGCAATTTCTCTTTCACAACCTACATCAGGTCGGTCAGAGAATAATACTGCAGAAATGAGCAAATCTCAATCTTCACTCCATTCCCATGCTGTCGGCAGAGCCTGGTCAGGATGCTCTCTACAGAATGACAATAAAGTGATTGTGGGAATAAGGTCTGAGTGGGAGGAATGAAGTGTTGAGAATCACTTTATCCAAGAGATTGTACATCCACACACAGTGCACTGCCCGGGGGACACTGCTGATCCCTTTACCCACCAGGCCATGCATCCACACGCAATGCACTGCACAACTGAAGAAGAGCTAATAAAATCTAAAGGGGGGAGACTAATCATGAAGAAAACTATTTTTCACTATTGTTACCCCTCTCCAAATATGAAAATCTTAATTTCATCTGTGGCCATAAAATCCTGTCTAAATATCACTGCTTCATTAAACAGCTCAACAGCCCAGCAAGTGAGACAGAAAACTGACTTTGCTAAAGACATTTTATGAGCAATAGTGATGCACGCCTTTAACCCCAGCACACAGCAGGCAGAAGCAAGTGGATCTCTGTGAGTTCAAGGTCAGTCTGGTCTTCAAAGCAAGTTCCAGGAGGTCAGCCAGGGCTGTTACAAAGAGAAATTCTGTCGGGGGGGGATCGAGAGAGAGAGAGAGAGAGAGAGAGAGAGAGAGAGAGATATGCTTTATCAAGACATGCTCTTTCTGTCATTATTAGGGAAGTACAGATTGTAAAGACACAAATTCAATTGGCTCTTCTTGGATAAATACTGTCAGATAGTGAAAGGCAGGATCAATGGATAGAGAGATGGATAATAAATTGACACGTGGCTGTGTGTTAATTTTGGTCTGTAAATATGCACACACATGTATGCAGGCACACATGTACAGATATGTATACATCACACTGTATGTATGGGAACAAATGCACTCTTGGCTGTGACTTATTTGAAAATGAGAGCAGGCTTCAAGAGCAGCCTCAGAAAACACCATCCTCCCCAGTGTGCTCTCTGGTGTCACTGGATTGGCTGAACTATGAAGCTGTCACTTCCAGCCCAAGGACACCTTTCTCACAGTTAATCAAGGATTCATGGCCATCAAATAAGGCAACAATTGTATTTTTTTTTTTAAAGAAATGTCAGTCTGTCATCTCCTGGGACAGCACAAAGCCTTCACGCCTACAACATGAAGTAGCTTCCTGCTGTGTTTTCTCCTTAAGAACGGGCCTACAGAACATGACATCAAGTCCTCTGGTGGGCGAATTTGCACAGGTTGGCAATGGGAACCAGGTCTGGGCACCTTTGTCTGAGATTACTTTTCTCCCTACAGTACTTCCGTGATGCCTTCTTCCATTGACCCTAACTGTAAAGATGGGTCAACAGCCAAACTGGGGTCAATAATGAACCTCAAGCCCCTGGACACCGTGACCAGTGCAGCTGGCTAATGATCCATAAGAACTAATCAGAGAACTACCCTGAATTGTATTATCCAAAAAACTTTTATTACAAGTTATTTATGCTGAGGGAACAATGTCATAAGTCAAGTTGCTAATGTATGGTCAGAGGACAGCTCGCAGAAATCAGTCCTCCTCCTCTGCCATGTGGGTCACAGGGATCCAACTCTGGTTGTCTGGCTCTGTGGCAGGTGCCTTTATCTGCTGAGCCATCTGGCTAACCCAGATCTTGGTTTTGAAACACGAATGTGTTTAGCTTCGAACTGCTGGATGCTGCAACTTTGCACAGTGCATGCTGGCCTGGGTCAGAACAACTGAAGCCCGGAAAACAGGGATGAGAGAGAGACCCACACACACATCCAGGGTCCCCTAACTCCAGCCTCTCCCTGATCTTCACCCAGGCGAAGAAGTGTCACATTAGCCTGCAAACCACTTGGGTTTCTGGCCCGGCAACCACAGAACTCACTCATGAGGGTTGGTGTGGGTGTCTTCCAAGGGTTTCACTGCGGAGCTGTTTTGCGGGGATAAGCAGCAGAGCCTGGCCCTGTAAGCATGGCCACTCATCACACAGCTTCTGTAAAACCGTTGCCAGGCCCTAAGCTTCTCCGATTCCGTCCTTTAAAACTGCCATTGGTGTCTCGTCCTCACCTAATACCCTCCTACGTTTCTGTTTGATCTCTTCCCTTTTCCAAACCCTGAATAATCACAGGGTGGTTGTGGCAGGCTTTTCTCTCTACCACCAGTCTGTGGACTTGGTGACTGAAAACGGAGCGCCAGCCTTCAGATCACAATCTCAGAGCTCTTCCAAAGACAGCTTCTGGTCTGGAGGAAAACAGTTGCTTGGGGCAACCAGAGGAAGTGCCCTTGAAACCACACAGCAAGCAGAGGAACCACAGGCAGAGAAGCCTCTTCCGGTAGCTCTGCTGAGGCGCTCTGCTCAGGGAGGGATGAGAGGTGTTCAGTTCCAAGAAAGAGTTACCGTGAGCACAACTGACCCATGAAAATTCTGCAGAACACTCGAAGGCTCGGGGCCTCTTGTTGACTTAACATCTCTCCACTATGTCTGCATAAGGCGTGCAGTGCCAGCGTGACACACAATGACCCACATGCATGTGCTAGCTCACAGACTTCTTAAGTCCATGGTGAGCTTCATGCCACCCCAGCGTCTAGGAAGGGAGGAAAGGCAGTATTGTCTGCTTTACTATGGGCCACCGAAGATAAAGGATCCCAATTGCAGCAAATCTGCTAACCAAAGAGCCATTGAAAAACAAAGTCGCGGGTAGAGTGTTCTCTCCCAGATTAATGAATGGGGTTCCTCTTCTCAACGCGCAATTGAGAGCACACGAGTAACCCTTGAAGGGCTGGCTGAATACCACACCTGCTCTCAAGCTTGTAGGCTTGATGCCCTGCGGTGATGCCTGGAGCCCCTGACACCGGCAACCGAAGCAGGTGCTGGGGAGTAGGGGAAGCTGAGTTTGTGCGTTTGGTGGGAACCGGTGTGTGGTAGATGAAAGACGGACAACAGGTAGACAGAGTGTATACTAGAAGTATGGGTTATTAATGTAAATTGTAAGAGCTAGTGGCTGGGCAGTGGTGACGCACGCCTTTAATCCCAGCACTCAGGAGGCAGAGGCAGGCAGATCTCTG